>PISX010007527.1:0-88307 GCA_004024625.1 Mellivora capensis | reverse complement strand
TAGGTAATATTTGACAGATCTGGCTTAGTCTAAGATGCAGCAAAGTGCTCTGAAATTGTGTGTCTCTTTTAGACTTCTTCCATCCACTGCCTTTATCTGTGTGCATTTGTTTTATCTGGCTGTGTGCTAGGCACTCTCCTGGGCATCACAGGGAGAGCCATGAATGAAGGCAATTCTCTGTCATACTCTTTCCGCTAAAGGAGGACATGCGAGCAAATTGTTAGAATGTGAACCTTAAGGGTCTGTAAGTAAACAGAGGCGGTAGGAAGGGCTGCAGGAGCCCCGGAGAGAGAGCAGCCAGCTCTTCTGTGCCTTCCACATGCTGTACTTTCCATATGGACTGCCCCCTTGCTGCCTCTTCACCAACACGTCCTTCAAAACTCAGCTCTGGCATCCTTCTGGAAACTTCCTTTGATTCCTTTTATTTATTTAACAGAAACAGTGACTCATATTGGACAGTGTATCTCTAAAGCAATCAGAAAAGGAAAAAAAAAAGGAGCAAGGGAGGGAAGGAGTGAGGAAGGGGAACCAAAATGGAAATAATAATGCGGACTCGTTAGAAGAAATGCAAACAATACGGAGAATGTAAGGAGGCTCACCCAGGATCCCAGCACCTAGAAATAATCATTATTCGCATTAGGTTGACATCAGCCAGATATATCCTTGTAAGTTTGTCCAATATGGGGGGGGAGGTAGAAATAATTTTACATCATTAGGATCATACAATATATACTATTTTAAGTGTTGCTAAGTGCTTAATTTCACTTGGAGGAGATTAGCGTAGTGTCAACGATACTTCCAATTTTAAAAGAATAGATTAGTGTAAAAAAAAATAGAAGCTGAACTTCACATAAAGGGTTCTTGACAAGACATAGTAATTACTAAAAGATCCGTCTAAGGTTGACAAAAAAAAGATGGTGGTTTTGAAAAGCTGTGGGTCTCCATGTTTCCCTTTTCAACAGCTCACTAGGACTTCTCTGTGTAGTGATGGAGAAATTAACAACTTCCTTCCACCTTTCTCCCCCCACCCCCCGACCCCGAACCCTCCAACTCCCCAACTGCTTCCTGACTTTTGGTTATAATTACAGAATCACTGTTCACAACACTTACTACCTTTTTGCAATGTAATCCGTGTATCTGTTGATCCCCAGCTCAGTATTTCGATGGCCCCAGCTCTCCCCAGCATCTCTTCCGTCATGGGCTCTGGCTTGCCTTATCCTAGAGTTCTTTATTTCTACTAGCCTCTCGGTTGGCTGAATTTCATCATTGAGCTGTTTTCTCGAGAAGGACTCCAGTAGTCCTTGCAGTCTCCCGTAGTCTGTCCACCAGCTTTCTGCTGGAATGACAACTCGGCTGATCGTAACTTCGCTGCGTCCTGCTTTCTTTCCCTTGGACTCCCGACAGTCCTCCACTGTGTCCCGGACTCACGGGAAATCAGTTTTCTTCTTTACTACTACTCCCCCCACACCACCACCACCACCACCACCTTTTATGAGTTGGATTTGCAGATTTCAGAGAACATAGATGAGCTCTTTACCTTTTCCCTCACTGCACGGGAGAGAATTTATTAGTGGGGAGGCCAGCCACAGCTCTGATACTGTGATGTGAGCGGGATGTTTCTGGAGTATTAACCACCATCTCTTTCTTTCTAGAAATAATTGATGACCTTGCCAACCTGGTAGAGAACACAGACGGGAAGCTCCGCACTGAGACCAGGCGTGTGAATATGGTGGACAGAAAATCAGCATCTTGCGGTAAAGGATAAGCTGCCCTTATGGTTTTGCCTCTCATTGCTTGCGCATCTACCCAGCTTCCGGTTTCCCACATTTGTCTCATTATTGCAGGGGTTTGGTTCCGCTTCTAACGCAGACAGTCCCGTTTGATGAAGCATTGAAATTGCTCAAAGAGACCCAAATCTTGCTAAAATGAAGTGAATCGTAAGGGTGCCTGGGTGGCTCAGTCAGTGAAACGTCTGACCCTTGGTCTCAGCTCAGGTCTTGACCTCGGGGTCCTGAGTTCAAGCCCCGCCTTGGGCTCCGCGCTGGGCGTGGAGCTTACTTTAAAAAAGAATAAAATAAGGATAAATGAGGCGACTTGCTACAACTGTGGGAGAAGTACAGTGCATTGTTAATTTTTTAAATTTAAGATAGGAAACCTCTCTGTATGCTTACAGAGAGTACCTGTTTGGGAATTTGTGTGACGATATACGGGTTGGTGCTGGTACATTCTCGTGGGTATTGAAGGCCATCTTGCTCACTTGGTGCCTTTTTTTTGTCACAACCTTAATTGTTGGAGCTTGGACCACCGAGCAATTAAGAGGCCGGGTTCTGAAGTCCGTTGAGTTTAGATCCTACATGTAGTGATGTTATCTTCGGCAGTCGCTTTGCCGTTTAGTCCCTTGTACTTAAAATGGGGGCACATGGGCCAAGACAAGGGATTCTAGCAACTGATGCTCTGGCTTTGCCCCAGAGCTTCTGATGAAGTAGGGCCGCATTCCGTGCGGTTGAATTATCCACCGCCTGTGTGCAGCACCCTGCCTGAGGCCAGTGTTGATAAATGGTAGTGACAGTAGGAGTGACCACAGTGATCGTTCCTGGGTGCTGTGTCTCACAAAAGTGCACGAGATTTATGAAGCCAATACCTTTATCACAAGCAGAAGTGCGATAGCACTCCAAACCCCAGTGCCTCTTAGTCCTTTTGGTATGAAAACTACAGACCCTCTGACCTGTCCAGTTTTAGAATGAGAACCTCTGTGTGGGGGAGACCTGAGATGTACGGCCCAAGAGGCATTACGTTTTTTTACCTGATGTGCTGGCTGACTGAGGTCTAGAACAACAGGGTGACTGAGGACGGGCAGCCGTGGACTCTGGAACCTCAGGGAGGGGGCCTCTGAGGGGCCTCCCTGCTCCCCTGTTATCACCTGTCTGTGCTCCCCGGCCCCGGGGTTCTCATCCGCCAGATGCCAGCCACTCTGTGCTTCTACCCCATGAGCGTGTGCTTCTTTCCTCTTCCTGTCGAAAGCCACACCTCCTTGCTTCTTGCCTTATTATCAACCTTCTCATGTAGCTTCTCCCCTCGGAGATTTTGGTTCTGCGCTAGATGGTTTGGAAACAGATCTCTTCCCTCTGTTATTGTCTTTGATCTCTATAGAAACTTAACCTTATTGACTCTTAATAACCTGGTTATTAAAGTTAAACTGTATGGAACATGTGAGGTGTCTCGTGCTGGCCACCTTCCCTGACTTTCCGTATTTATGTGGAGAGGCCCCCCAGGTGGGCGGCCGAGAAGTGGGGGCTCTAGAACTTGGGCCTGTATCCCAGCTCTACCAGTCACCAGCTGTGCGACCTTGGGGAAGCCCACACTCCCCTTTGCCTCAGTTTTCCTGTCTTTGAAATGGGAATGCTAATGGTACAGCCCTGAGAGCATTGTTGTAAGGGAGAAGGGAGTTAATATAAAGACACAGGTATAGTATGGCACACAGTAAGCTCTGAGCAAGGATTAGCTATCCTCTCACGTGTCTAACCGAGGAATAGTTTGGGGCGCCTGGCTGGTGCAGTCAGTTAAGCGACCGACTCTTGATTTGGGCTCAGGTTGTGATCGCAGGGTCGGGGGATTGAGCCTGGCATGGGGCTCCGCACGCAGCGCAGTCTGCTTGAGATTCTCCCTCCCCCTCCCTCTCCCCCTGCTTGTGTGCTCTCTAAATGAATAAATAAATAAAATCTCTTAAAAACAAATAAAATAGAAAGAGTCTTCCCAATTCAGTGACAACTTTCTCGAAGCGTTTGCTGTGCACGTGGCAGTCGTGTCGTAATTTTGGAAGGAACATATTTTAGAGATGTGAGGAAGCTTTTTGTATTGGCAAAGCAGTGGCCCTCAGCACATGTTACTCATGAAGTCCCAACGAGGAACGGTACTTCTGGTGCCAGTTTGTTATTTTATGGTATTGCTGGTGTTTATAGTGTTGGTGTTTATACCCAGAAAGGTGCATAAAATCCTCTGACTTGAGCTCTGTTTTTTGTTTTTTGGCCTTTTTTTTTTTTTTTTTTTTTTTTTTTTTTTTTTTTTTTTTTTTTTTTTTTTTTTTTTTTTTTTTTTTTTTTTTTTTTTTTTTTAGTAGAAGAAATGGAGAGACTCCCATAATTACTAAAATGCATGTTTTTAAAACCGGGTCTCTCAAAGTAAGTTAACTGTGAGTTTATCTTCTGCGCCATTTACATTTAGATATATATAATCTGTAACAGAATTACAGTTGGCCCTTGAACAGTGCAGACGTCAGGGTACTGACCCCCAGCTCCCCCCAGTGCCGGCGAAAATCCGCATCTAAGTTTTGACTCCCCCAAAACTTAACTATTAACAGACTACTATTGACTGGAAGCCTTGCCCATAACATAAACTGTCAGTTAACACATGTTTTGTATGTTATATATACTGTGTTATATTATGGATATATAATATGTAATTATACATACAAACATATATGTCTTACAATTACAGTATATATTATGTAATATAATTATATGGTATACTTAATATGTAAAATTATTGATTAACAACAAGAATTGATTAATATTGCTTAATATAAAAATAGTATATGTTATGTACTGATTTCTTCCAATAAAGGACACTAGAGAAGAGGACATGTTAAAATCATAACGAAGAGAAAGTACATTTACAGCACCATACCGTGTTTATTGACAAAAGTCTGTGTGTAAGTGAACCCACACTGTTGAAACGCGTGTTGTACAAGGGTCAGCCGTGTATGTAGGGACTCAGAAGGGAGATACGGCAGTGTTAAATAGACGTTCTTCCTTCTTTCACTGGAAATACTTTAAAGAGAATTCTTTTCTCTTACCCCATCAGTTTGTTTCCCTCATACTTACTTAGCCATACCATCGGTCATGTAGGTCCACACCCTGACAACTAACCTTTTAACATCTCTGATGCCTGATACCTTTAAAGAAAAATGTATTGCATTTATATTTTTATAGGGAAATCTGTTATTATATATATATGTTGGTTGGCAAGCGATGCCAGTTTTTGCATGTTGATAAAGGTTCATTGTGTGGCCTCCCAAGCTCTGAGAGGTCACACTGGTTTCATGACATCCCGCCATTACCATCTGAGTCTCCCGCTGATCAATATGAACCCCGTGAAGTTATTGTGCCCTATGGAATCTACTGAGTGGGTCCAGCAGCCCTTACCAAAATTGAGTAACCTTTTTTTTTTTTTTTTTTTTTGGTAAAGATTTTATTTTTATTTATTTGAGAGAAGGAGAACATGAGCCAGGGCTGGCGGCAGGGGATAGAGGGAGGAGCAGGGAGCCCAACTCGGGACTTGATCTCAGGACCCGGGGATCATGACCTGAGCTGAAGTCAGGTGCTTAACTGACTGAGGTACCCAGGCGCCTCTGTTAACCTAACTAAAAAAAAAAATTATTATGGTAAAAGATCCATAATATAAAATACACCTAAAATTTGCCATCGTAACTATCTTAAGTGCGCAGTTCAGTGGCATAGTGCATTTCTGCTCTTGGGGGGCCATCAGCGCCACCCGTCTCCAGAACCTTCCATCTTCATGGGAAGCTCTGACCCCGTGAAACAGTGACTACTCCTCCTTCTCCAGCTGGCCCCTCTCAGCCACCACTCTGCTTTCCGTCCCTGTGACTCTGACAACACCAGGTACCTCCTATGAGTAAGTTCACACAGTATTTGAATGTCTTCAGTATTTCTCCATGCTGTGGTGTGTGATGCAAATTCCTTCCTTTTTGAGGCTAAGTAATATTCCAGTGCATATAAATACTACATTTTGTTTATCATTTATCTGTCAGTGGACTTTCTGGCTATTGGGTGAATAACGCCAGTACGTATACAAGGTATACAAGGTATACAAGCGTGGATTCAAGTCCCTGCTTTTTTGCGTGTGTACGCAGAAGTCAGGTTGCCTAATCAAATGCTAATTCAGTGTTTATTTATTTATCTTTTTTACAGAAACACTGTATTAACACGTCCTTTTGTTTTGCTTCCAGTGCTTAAATTCTCTCTATCTTTTTTAAAGATTTACTTATTTTATAGAAAGAGAGAGCGTGTGCGAGCTGAGGGAGGGACAGAGGGAGAGGGAAAGAGAAAATCCCAAGGAGACTCCACGTTGATCATGGAGCTAAACGTGGGACCCGACAGAGAGCTTGATCTCACGACCCTGAGATCACAGCCTGAGCCAAAATCAAGAGTTGAACACCTAACCGACCAAGCCACCAGGTGTCCTTCAGTCCTAAAACTCTTAGGTACTTTCTGGTGGTTTGATTATTTTCCTGATAAAGCCCATTTGCAGGCAGGGGTCAGGGACTTCTGTAGCCTGAGAGAGACAGACAGTTGGGGTAGAAGTTACTGCCCTGGGCCCACACCAGCTGAAAAATGGAACAGGGGACCCTTCCCCCATTGAGGTGGGTCCCCAGAGAACAGCCTTAGGGTAAAAATGAACTGGAAGTAAGGTGCCCTTGAGAAGTGTGGAGAAGGCAGCCTTGGCACTGAGAAGATTGGAGAGGGAAAGGGGCAAAACCGTAGTTTCTGACCAGTTGGTGGGCCCAGAAAGGGCCTCATGCAGATTTGCATTGTGGACATCCATCCTAGCCTGGGCCGGGAACCTCAGACACTGCCTTCTAGATTCTAGATTCACATGCTGGAGCTCCCAGGAGACTAGAAAAAGAATGACATGCCTATCTGGAAGAGGACATCTTTATCCCCGGTCTCTAAGAATTACCCCAAAATGAATTGTTCAGAGCAGTGCCCAGCACACAGTCAGAGATAACCTGGCAGATGTGGAAACAGCAGAGCGTGAGCCAGAACCAGCCACAGACCGCAGTTACCGATCTGCACAGACTCACAGTAGTAGAATTATCAGACACAGATTAGAAAATCATCTATGTTTAGTACATTTAAAGAAAGAAGTGGGTGCCTGGGTGGCTCAGTGGGTTAGGCCGCTGCCTTCGGGTCAGGTCATGATCTCAGGGTCCTGGGATCGAGCCTTGCGTCAGGCTCTCTGCTCAGCGGGGAGCCTGCTTCCCTCTCTCTCTCTCTGCCTGCCTCTGTCTACTGTGATCTCTCTCTGTCAAATAAATAGATGAAATTTAAAAAAAAAAAAAAAGAAAGAAAGAAAGAAGTGACAGGCTTCAAAAGATCTTCAGAAAACAGGAAACTGTAGAAAGTAGCAGAAAATTAGAAAAGGGACTAAAATCAAGCTCCTACCAAAAAACAAACAAACAAACAAAAAACCTTGAAGTTCAAAACTCAGTGGTCAGATTTGGTAGCAGCAGAGAGAATCAACCAAGAAAAATAGAAGCCATCATCTCTCCGTAATTGCTAGCTAGCATTGACAAGAGGATGTCCAGACGCTAGGGAAGTTACATTACGATCTCAATAAGAAAGGTCTGGAGGGCTTGGTCCAGGAGCCTCGAGACATAGCAAAGGGTCGATCCCCTGCACTTTCCAAATGCAGGGCACTGTTGATCATTTCCACGTAAACATGCGCACACATGCACGGGAAGACACAAGTGAGGTATATTTTAACTGTTTGTAGGGTTGGCGTTAAGTGACCCACTCAGATGTCCCTCGATTACTGTTCACGTGGCCCCCCCATTTGTTTAACTCCGGGGGTAGCAGCAGGAACATCATCATTTTAAGTGCAGAAGTAGGCTGTGAACCGTGAATTGGTTTCCCTCCCCTCCGCGTGTCTTCCTTGCTGATCTGATATATATATGTCATGGGTGCTTCCGCAGGAAGGAAATTTCCAGTTGTTAGCACAGACCGAATTGCAAGGGGGCCACACAGAAGGGCCTGGTGATGAATTTGTTTGCGCGGTTGTTAACAAAGGATTCAAGCACGTCTTTGTAAACCTTTCACTCAGGAGCCCCGGCTGGAAAAATTTTACTGAGATCTTTGTGTGACTCTTCCTCCTCCCTTTTTCTGGCCCACCCCCAGCTCTCAAAGAGCATCAAGTAGAAAACAATATTGTCTTTTTCAAGCATCCAAACACAAATGAGCCTGGCATTTTCCACGGGTCCCTATATGTACTTTCAGATCTGTTACTTGTGTCGGGGCGTCTCCACAAAGCAAGATCTCTGTCATCGCAGCTAACTATTCAGTGTGCCCCGTCCTCATTAGAATTCAAAATAGAGCCTCGTCTGAGTCTGATGGACGAAGCCAATTGTGAGAGGCCAGACTGAGAGTTCTGAATGACTCGGGCCGAGGGATGGTGTTGCTTCTCAGCATCTTGACTATTACGTAATGTTGTCTGAGCACATCAATGGCGATTCTAGCCATAGTTTCAGTGATGTGGGGAGAAACCCACCCGGCTGCCACTGTGCTAAGGCCATCCAAACATGGGCCCCTCGATGGACCTTCAGCGTTTTGGCGTGTGGCTCTCTCAGGGAGGCTGACGAGGACCCCGAGCTGGCTCACAGTGAGTCTACGTAGGACCCGGATGCCCTGTCCTCATGGTTATGAGGCAAGCTGGTGGCCCAGTGACCGGTTCTAGTGTGCCCCCAGCCAGCGCTCTGGGAAGGCATGGGTTTCCATCAGTTGCCCAGAGCTGCCATGATGAGTAAGACTCAGAGGCTGTGACCCTTATGGGAAGCCAGCGGGGTTCTCTAAAGGAGAACAGCGATGACTCAAGAAGGTTGTGCAGGGAGATCCCGGAGCTGGGAGGTTCACATCCTCACTGAATTAGAAATAGAGTTGCTTTCCTTCCGATAAACTGAAATGTATAATTCTGTGGTGAAGCCGTTGCCAGGCATGAAATTGGTAAGGGGCACCTCGAGTGCGCCGCGGCTGGCACTGCCTTCCCTTGGGTGAGCGCGAACGTATTTCTTCTTACGTTAGCTCTTTTGAACTCAACATAGGTAGGAAGCTGAATTCTACGTTGTCTGGTTTATTTAATTGACCTTGGAGACCATTTGATCTCTCAAGGAATTGTTTTTACAATGCTGTCACGGGGACGCCTGGGTGGCTCAGTCGTTTGGGCATCTGCCTTCGGCTCGAGTCATGATCCTGGGGTCCTGGGATCAAGTCCCTCATCGGGCTCCTTGATTGGCGGGGAGTCTCCTTCCTCTCCCTGTGCCACTCCCCCAACTTGTGCTCTCTCTCGCTCGCTCATTTTCTCTCTCAAATAAATAAAATCTCAAAAATAATAAAACGCTACCACAAGCAGATCATTAGATACCTAATTATGGAGCAGAAGAAAAACCGTGCAGATGGTTTTGTTTCTCTTACTGCTTCTCACGAATATTTTTCTTGCCTATCTTCTGCTTCTTTCTCTACTCCTCCTTCATTGAGATAATCCGGTTAAGTTCCTCTGCTCCCTTATTCTCGATAGACCCTTGTGTCTGTCTCTGCACCCAGAGTCGTCTTTCATTCCAGGTCTGTGGAGGAGTGCCTGGTCCTCCACTGAGGCATGTCTGCCTTCAAAGCCACCTTGTCCTCAAGCTCCATTCTCCATCCATTCATTCTTTTCTTCTTCCCTGTCAACACTGGGCATCATCTGTGGGCCAGGCACTGGGCTCAGCCTTCAAGCCGATGGGTGGGGAGGACATAGCCCCTACACAGTGTAGGACACAGTGTAGATCCCCCATGACTGCAGGGTGCCCAGGCAGAGAAGGATCTCAGCCAGCCTAGGAGCACCAGGGTTCCAGCAGGACACAAGACGGGAGGAGGGACCTGAGGAATGAGTAGGATAGGCTTTCCCTGGGTCTGGTGAAGTGGAAACCCAAAGCAAGCAGGGTGTGTATCTTGTGAGCCCCTGTGAGGGGATGAGAGAGGGGAAAAGAAAGGAGGAACGGACAGAAGGAAAGGTGGGAAGACCCATGTCAGAACTGTAGAGGATGGTTTGCTAGAATATACAGAGCTAACACTGTTCCTTCAGAGGGGTGTGAGCGGGCCAGGCTTGGGGCCCGGGGCCAGAGACTGTCCGAGCCTGGGGTACTTTTCTAATGGATTTTCTAATTGAAACTTTGAAGAAAATCTATTTCTATCATTTGGTACCACTAGTCTTTTTTTCTACTCGTGGTATTTTTACACGATGCTGACAATGTTCTATTTTTAACGCTTCTATCTTTTTAACGTGTTCTTATAAGCCCTTTTTTCTTTTGGTATCATTAAGTACCATTCTAGCAAATAGATACACTGTCCTTTACTTAGGTGCTCTTGTTTGGGGGCTTTTCGCCGGTTTCCTCATTTTGCTGTGTAAGTAATGCTGCATCATGTACATAAAGCTCTTCCCCATATATAAGATTTGTTCCTGTCATGTAGGGCATTGGTTAGCTTCTGGGGCCAGAAGCAGAGGCTGGGTCTGGCTCTTATTTTTGACAGGGATTGGGAGGTTGCTGGAGCCCAGAGAAGGGATGGGAGGCTGGAGGGCCGGGGCCACAGCAGCCATCCCTGGGCACAGAGGCTGGGATGCTGCAGTCAGGGTAGCTGAGCGAGAAGAAGTCATAAGACCTGATGGCCGGCCTTGGGGAGCATGTGCTCAGACAGGAAGGCAGCAAGCTCAGGGCAGCATGATAGACTACCAGATGGTCACACGACACCATTGAAGTGACCACACTGGGGCCGCTCGTTCTGGAAAGTTGGATAGAAACCTAGCAGAGGCAGGCTAGCCTTCCAGGCAGTAGGAAATACGGGTTTGCAAGAGACACTAAGACCCGAAAGGACACTCGATTTCTCCGACAAGAATTGGGACTGGATGGCTGGGCCCAAGGGTGCCTGCCAGAGAGGCATGGCAATGAGGCTGGTCCCAGAAGCTAGGCCAGCTCAAGGGAGCCCAAGCTCCAAACCCAGCCCCCTTTTGGCCGGCATCGCTTTCCCTCTTCCTGCTTCTACTGAAGAACTTACGTTGTCGGCGGGGGAAAGGGGGAGCACCTGGGTGGCTCAGTGGGTTAAGCCTCTGCCTTTGGCTCAGGTCATGGTCTCAGGGTCCTGGGATCGAGCCCTGCATCAGGCTCTCTGCTCTGCTTCCCCCTCCCTCTCTCTCTGCCTGCCTCTCTGCCTACTTGTGATCTCTCTCTCTCTGTGTCAAATAAATAATCTTAAAAAAAGACCTTACGTTGGGCTCAGTCCTCTTGGCACCTTATCTTTAAGCTTCTTTCGTGGCTCTCTTGGACGGCTTCATGGTCAACCGGCAGTTCCACATCTCAGACCCGGACCACACCTGAAGTTCTGTTTCTCTGGCTGTGCCAGTCCGTTTCTCTGGCCTGCCCCCCGGCACCCTCTTTGTCAGTGCATCTTCTTTGGACACTCCTTACCTTCAGCCCCAAGGCAGCTTCCTCTTCCATGCTTGCTTCATATTTTTTTCCCCCGGCTCAAAGTTCCCTTGATCCCTTCAGATACTTTCGGAGACCAGACAGGAACCTTTATAATGATGCGGGCCACCATGGTGACTTCCAGGTGCAAATTGGAGAGTAAACAACAGATTGTTGCTCAGTAGGAATGCCGTGCCAGTCATCTCTCTGCTCGTTGTCTTGGGAGGAGCCTGGAATCTGGATCTTCAAGTGAAACCTCCCAGTATTTTAGTGTTGACAGTAAATTAATTAAAATTAAATTAAAAAAATGTCCATGAGGGCCAGATAAAACGTCATGGCATAGTACCTGCGGACCTCTTGGTCACATCCATCCAGTCCGCCCCCCGCCGTCACCCCGGGCCTGTTTGGGAATGACTCTGAGATCTCCCTCGTCCCCCTTCATTGCTTGATGTTCTTGCCTCTCTGCTCCTGGCTCCTGTCACATTTATGTGGCCATTACAGATAATAATGACGAAGCCTGTTTATCGGGACAGAAGAATGCACGTGAGTGGGATCTTGATCGTGTTTATAGAAACTGTGGCCCGCAGCTCCTCGTTTAGGTGAGCGAATGCAGCAAACGTGTCCCGCTACGCCCTGCCCAGCTGTCAGCATTAAAAGAAAAATGAGTCTGTCTGCTGAAGATGCCTATTTTTTAAACATGCTTTTCCCGATTGATTTTCAACTGTTTCCTTCCCTTAGACCCATTGGCTGCATTTTAGACAAAGTGACTTTTCTCCATCACGGGGAGGATAGATAGCAAGTAGTAAAACCATACAGTGCACGACTCTTAGGAGACCTGCTTCTTCTGGAACCCGGGAGAAATCTGCAGAACTCTCATGACCATATTGGGACCGGCCCAGATGCATTTCAGGGCCTAAAGCGTACGGCTCACAGACACCTCTCCTTCTGGAGCCCCCCTTACGTCCTCCCTCCCTCCTAGGCCCTGTGGTTGCCCGTGAAATGTGTAAAATGCACGGGCGAGGCGTTTGTGGCCCGATGTCTCATATATGTGACCGCGTCACTGCTGTCTGCTTTGATTTTGAGTTCCGACTGTGGAAAAGCCCATTTTTCTGCTCACGGCATTTATTTGGGAAGCAGGAATAGGAGCCGTAAGTTCAAATGTTGCTGCTTCGGCTTAATCTGGGCAAAATGAAGCGTTTGAGAGAAGCGCAAAATTGGAAAACCTTTATTTAATGGGAGGTGATTGATGCCATCTGACAGCCTCGGAGGCCTCCACGCTTCTGTAATCTGCTACGAGGCTATCATCAAGGGGTCAGAAATGATCACAAAGTAGAATCCTTTTTTTTGATTACTGTTTTTGCTCGGTGTGGCTTGGAAAGATAAGGTGTGATTTCCAAGAGTGGCTTCTGTTGCTATGGGAGTGATAATGACACCGTATGGGCCTCGATCGGAGCGACCCCCGATGTACATGTTTGTGCGTTGTTTTCTGGTAATGTGTGTTCACCGGGGACTTCACGGGCCTTCTGCTGGCCGTCTGGGACCAGTAAGGGCTGGCTGGGCTGAGAAGGACCATCAGGAGGCCTGGGACATACTCGAGGCACACTTCACCTCTCTTTTTTGTCCACTGCCCATGGTGGGGGAAGAGTGCGCCAACACTTGCTTGACATGCCTGGTCAACTCAGCCTAACCCTTCAGGACTTGACCGTGACACCCAAGTGCTTCCCACTCGTATGTGGATTTTCTTTTGTGTCTGTAAACTGAGATGAGACAAAGAACTGGATTCTGGTCGTGACAGAGACCGCCCGGGCTGGGGAAACCTGGGAGCAGGAGATCTCTGGCTGTCTCTGTACCGATGAGACCAGTGGCTTGGACTAGACGCTCTTTGAGGTTCTTCTGACTCTGTCGTCTGCTTTCCAGACCCCCTTTGGAGAGAATCGGGCTCCCCCTTGCAGCCCCGCCGTACCCGATGCTCACACACGGGGGACAAATCAGAGACGGACCAGCGGTCTAGGCCACAACTGTGTCCGTCTCGTCTCCGTCAGGGGGAGGTTTGCAGGATTAAATCATAGCCGAGCCAGGATTTTGACCCGCGCTATCATGTGTTGCTGCATTGGTTGTAAATGTTAACCAACATCTGTCATCGTTCTCATCGGAACAAAACAAGAAAGGTGGGGAGCTTTTTAATGGACGATCCAGAGAAAGTTTGGCGGGTTGATAAAGGTGGAAAATAAAGGAATGGGGTTATGGGAGTAACTCCTGGGTTCTGTGTTTAGGAGTAGTCACTAGAAAGACATTCCTAACGCTTTTCTCTCAAG
This sequence comes from Mellivora capensis, assembly GCA_004024625.1. Taxonomy (NCBI): domain Eukaryota; kingdom Metazoa; phylum Chordata; class Mammalia; order Carnivora; family Mustelidae; genus Mellivora; species Mellivora capensis. The sequence continues at coordinate 74,705 of PISX010007527.1, read as the reverse complement.
TTGGGCTCTTTTCAGTTAACGTTTTTAGAAGTGAGTTGGTGGGCTTTTTAAAATATTTTTGGAGAAACAGCTCGAAGGTTGAAGTTTTGAGTACAGGTTTTCATGCCTCTCCCCTCTTAAAAAATGTAATGCTAAAATGCGTTAAATGGACGCATAGCTGGGTTTAGGGTTGTTGAAGTCGCACTGATTCACAGGTGGATTATCTTCTTCCTGTGTCATCAAAACAGAAATTCAGGTATCGGATTATCTTCCTGATCTCCTGTGTCCGGAAGCGAAACCGCCACTGCTGAAAAAGTCGAGCATTTGTCATCGTTTTAGAAATCGTGGCAATTAACAGCCAGCCCCAGTACCGTCTGCCTGTGTACACGGTGCCTCTGCCGGCCGGCCAACATGGTGTGGTTCCGTCCCCGAGTGAATCCCCACTCTGCCCGCTCTTCACCCTGCCCCTGCTTCAGAGCCTGCGTGGAAAGCAGGTCAAGTGCAAAGCGATGCTTACGGTCCAGAGAACCTGCCCTTGTGACTTCCTCTCGAGCCGAATGAGACTTGCCCACCTGGAAGGGCATATGTTGGGACGCAGCTGGAGGGATTGGTAGTTTAAGGGAATGTGTAGTATTCAAGAAAATAGACTGTTCTCCCTTACTGAGCCCCTGGGACATGCAGCGCTATCAGCAAGACATTAACCTTTAAAGAATTCGACTCCGGACGTTTTCACGTTCATGAAAGCTTGAGAGAGTCCTTCCTCGCCTCACCCCAGCCTCACCAGTGACTCAGTATTTAATCTCTGGCTCGCCTTTATTTTCTGTCGCAAGGCCAAGCAATCATGACAGTTTCCAGTCATTGAACTGGCGTTAAATTCTTAAGAAAAATTGATCTGGGGCTCATTTTAAATCACTGATGAGTTTTCTCTGCCCGCACGTGTGAACGGTGAGATCAATTTCTCCGGATTAGCAGCAGAACGCTCTTAGTATTGGACTTGAGTCTCAGCGGTCCGTGACGCAGGTGCCTCGGGCCTCTGCTCGTGTCCGCACGTCAGGCACACACACAAGGCACACACACACACCCTCAGCAGCCTCCCCGTGTCCGCTCACTCGTGCTTATTAGAGACTTCGGCCCTGGAAGCAATAGCGCCTTTCAGAATGACTTTAGGATTTCTGAAAAGCCTTACATATTTTATAAAAATTTCTTGTAGCGGGGCACCTGGGTGGCTCAGTGGGTTAAGCCTCTGCCTTCGGCTCGGGTCGTGGTCTCAGGGTCCTGGGATCGAGCCCCACGTGGGGCTCTCTGCTCGGCGGGGATCCTGCTTCCCTCTCTCTCTCTGCCTGCCTCTCTGCCTACTTGTGATGTCTGTCTGTCAAATAAATAAATAAAATCTTTAAAAAAAATTTCTTGTAGCTATGGATCTGAGAGTTTTCATTGTAGTGTTGGCATCGGTCATGTATAGTTTCCCACCTGTAAGTACACAGAGAGGTGAAAAGAAACTGGAAAATGGTCACTTTCAAAAAAATATTTTATTTCAGAGAGAGAGGGAGAACTTGAGTAGGAAGAGGGGCAGAGGGAGACTCCCTGCTAAGCAGAGAGCCCAATGCGGGGCTGGATCCCAGGACCCTGAGATCAGGATCTGAGCCAAAGGCAGATGCTTAACCGACTGAGCCACCCAGGCACCCCGGAAAATGGTCACTTTTAAGAATGAATTAATACAGTGGTTACACAACACCGTGAAAGGACTTAGGGCCAACCTAACCACACACTTAAGGATGGTTCGCATGGTAAATTTCATGGTACATGCATTTAGCCACAATACATTTTTTTTTTAATTTAAAAAACAGATGAGGGCGCCTGGGTGGCTCAGTTGGTTAAGCGACTGCCTTTGGCTCGGGTCATGATCCTAGAGTCCCAGGATCAAGTCCTACATCAGGCTCCCTGCTGAGCGGGGAGTCTGCTTCTCCTGCTGACCTCTCTCCTCTCATGCTCTCTCTCTCTCATTCTCTCCCTCTCAAATAAATAAATAATCTTTAAAAAATGAATTTTCATTTCATGAAATTATGGCAAAGCTATAGTAATACAATTTCTAAGATTCCTTGGCGCCATTATAAAATAACATACAATACTGCCCCATACAACCATTTTTTATGAGATGTGGTAACAGAATCTTAATTATATCGATCCTGATTTGCCTAAGCAAAACAGAGAAGGGAACAAAAATGCCCTCAAACACTAGAGGACTTCTCACGAATAAATGTAGGGGAATGAAGCCTTACTATTGCTGCATCTTATCTTTGTCATTCCTGTTAGTATTGGGAAAGCACAGGTAACTGATCATTGATACATCTCTGTATCCAAAGTATTGGCACCTTATTTCTGAAACCCGAAAGGAAAGTTTTTTGCCTGGAATGTTTGGTTTACGTAGACTCCCTCTTCCCGTCATCAGCCCTCTGGGATTAACACTTTTCATACAGTTTCAGTAACGTGACTCATAGCGTTTTTATCCTTGATAACTCAGGGAGGGCCTTTGCCCCACCTTGCTGCTCTGACTTCATTTTGGTTGCAGGTAATGAAGCCTCTAAGAGCCGGGGACGTGTGTTTTCACCTGATTGAGACGCAGGCTCCCCTTAACCGTGACATCAAGCCTGTTTTATACTCGCCGCGCCTTCCTCAGCAAAGTGAAACGTCCAGTCCTTCTGAACAATGGTCATCCTCTTTGTGACCCAAACTGACGTCTCTTCTGCCTGCCTTTTCAACTCCGCTTCTCTTTCTTCCTGTCTTTTAACGTGATCTGGAGTGGCTTCGGTGGTTTTCCTCCTTCCATAAGTATTTCTTAGCTGTGTCTTATATTTTGGGTAGCACGTGCGGGCTCCAGTCAATTTAATAGCCAGATGTGCTGGACTTTCAATATTCTTCCCTCACCACCAACCGCCCCCCCCCTCCCCGCGCCAAAGCACCTTTATTGCCAGGTGGTGAAAATTCTAGACCTTGGGCAAATCTTTCAGAACAAGAGCCCTTTTAGCCTGTCAGTACTAAGTAAATATTTCTAAGCACTTTGCAAAGTGCAGGCTGTAATTGTGATACAATTTTATATGTGAGGGGAGAGGGAAAGGAGAGCCATCTGGAAGCTTCTCTTTGTCCTGCGGCTGTTCTAGTGCTCGCAGAGCTGAACAGAACAACGTGCTGGTGGCACATTAGAAGATTTAGGAATTTAAAGGCACATATTACATGGGTTTCTTGGTTTTGTTTTTTTGTTTTTGTTTTGGAAAAAGATCAAATTTCTACTGATTATACTGGTACCGCTCAGAATGCACGTGGTAGTTTTACTGCGTTTTTCCATGCAAGCAGCATGCAAACTTGTTTATCTGCACTGCTCATTTCAAAGAAGCCAAATCAGGGGCCTCTGGCATTGCTGGAACACTGTTGGTTTTGCAGGTGGTGGAAAGTAATAAGGAGCGCCTTGGAGAATTTCTGCCTACAGAGTTGAGACTATCCAGCCTTTCCTTCCTGGGCTAATGGGTTTGTTTTGAAGGTAGTAGTTACTCCCACAGGCGGTGATGTCTCTTCTCCTCCATTCTGGTGTTCCTAGTTGGGCTCAAACTCCTGAGTTCTGGTGGGAGGAGGCCAACAGCGCACTTGACCCTTGAAAAACGGAGGCTTGAACTATGCAGGTCCATTCATATATAGATTTTATTTTTTCAATAAATGCAGTGTAGTCCTGCAAATATGTTCTCTCTTCCTCGTGATTTTTTAAATAACATTTTCTTCCCTCCAGCTCCCTTTACTGTAAGAATGCAGGATAGAATACATCCAGCACACAGAACATGTGTTAATGGACTGTTTCCAGCAAGGCTTCCGGTCAGAGGCAGGGTGCGAGTGGATCCATGTTGGGGGAGTCAAAAGTTACTACCTAGATTTTCAACAGTGTGGGGGTCCGTGCCTCTAACACCACTTTGTTCAAGGGTCAAGTGTCATTCTAAGTAGGTTTCTCTGAGCTCACAGCCCTGGAGCGTGAGCATCCCCCAGGGGCTCGCCTTGCTGGGCTCTGGACTGTGACAGTCAGTGGAGCCCTAACCCATCACTCCTAAGCTGTGTCTCTGGCTCTGGGTGCTGGGCTCTTCCTGTGCGCTCTGTACTCTCCTCTGTCCTCCCTTTCTAGGTCTTCTTCTTCTTTCCTGTTTTCTTTCAGGAAAGCTTTCAGACTTCCGGTCTTCTTTTCCTCACTGCTCTTTGCTATTCATCATCTCAATAAAAGAACATACGTTCCAGGGGCGCTTGGGTGGCTCAATGGGCTAAGCCACTGCCTTCGGCTCAAGTCATGGTCTCAGGGTCCTGGGATCAAGCCCCACATCGGGCTCTTTGCTCGGCAGGGAGCCTGCTTCCCTCTCTTTCTCTGCCTGCCTCTCTGCCTACTTGTGGTCTGTCAAATAAATAAATAAATAAAATCTTAAAAAAAAAAAAAAAAGATGATGAATATACCTTCCAAAGGCCTCACTTCTCAGCCTCCTCCTGCCCTCCCGGCCAGCTTCCACAAAGCCCTGTCCTCCTCTGCTCTCTTGTGTGTGTCCTAGCCAGCCCCTTTCTGCCCTCGCTGAGTCACGGAGCATGGAACCATCTGGAAGTGTGCTACCAAATAGAACAGAAGACAGAAAAATAGTCAAGAAATACCTTTTTTTTTATTTTTAAGATTTTATTTATTTATTTGACAGAGATCATAAGTAGGCAGACAGGCAGGCAGAGAGAGAGAAGCAAGCAAGCTCCCTGCTGAGCAGAGGGCCCGACACAGGACTCGATCCCAGGACCCTGAGATCATGACCTGAGCCAAAGGCAGAGGCTTAACCCACTGAGCCACCCAGGTGCCCAAGAAATACCTTTTTATAAAAGTTATTGTATCATATCTTTATGATATACTCTACAGCTTACTTTGTAAAAATATGTCTTGTGTACATAAGCTTGCCATGTCCGTGACTCATTTTAAAGTGTGTTGAAGCTAGTGAATTAGAACCTGAGTGATGCCTCATGACTGTATTTTTGCCAAGTTGAAGACTGAAGCCACCTTCTCCCGACTCATTTTTACCTCCTTGTAAAAGGCGTTTGGGGTTTTGTTCTTTGGTCGTCTTAGCAGTATGGCCGCCATTTTGGTATCAGTCAGACCTAACCGAGAAGGGTCTGTCATGCGTTGGCTACTTAGTGTGGAAAGGAGTGGAGATCTCTTTGGCTGAGGAATTCACACGAGGGTTGCTTCACCATCTTCTAGAGATGTCTGACTTTATCTAAATAATAAAGTCAGATTGTACTTTTGCGATAACAACCATAGATGAGGCTTTTTGCCCTTAGCTCTTTCTGGTAATGAGGATGGATAGCTGCTTAAAAACCTTTTTTAATCCCTCGGTGCTACCAGTCAGGGGCCAAGCAAGAAAAAGGGTAACCGTACTAGGTATTTCAGACAAAGGAGATGTAATACAGAGAACTCACCTGAAGGATTGAGAGAATAAAAAAGGGAGGGTAAGGTAATCCAGTCATTAGTAGCTGTGTGAGGCAGCTACCGCTCATAGCCATGGGAGAAGGAAGGCATGGAAGCGTGTTCTAGAACACAGGCACATACTCACTACTGCCCTCCTGGGACTGCTGCCCGGCCGGTGCTGGAACAGCAGGACCATGGTCGGATGACCATCAGACCGGAGGAGCTGCCTTGCTGGTGCTAGGAATGCGCAAGAGTCTGCTGTGGCTGCAGCTGGGATCACTGAGGGAATCGAGAAACTTGCAGAGACCCTGCTGGAGGCAGATGAAGGAGAGGGAGAAGGACAGCTTCCATCCTTCTTGCTTTCTGAACTCTTTCTAGTACCTAATACTGGCAAACTGTAATAGGAAGCTAGCTGGCAAGGGAACCTGGGAAAGGTGGTTTGCAAACTCCAAAGGTGGTTTGCAAACTGCAGCATGACTAACAGAGTGAAGAAGGGCAGGTGTGCCTGGGGCTAAGAGACAACAGATAATTCCTGGCCCATAGGCTCTTTACCTGGGGACCATTGAGATGTTCTCTGTATCTATCTCACTGAAATCATCTGAGGTGTTTCCCCAGCCCTTCATGTTTCTTTCAGAATTGGGACGTTCCTCGTGGACCTGTTGAACTGGAAAAAGATTTATATGTATTCTAGAAAACGGTTTGGTTACAGTCGTTCATCCCTAGAAATATGAATCTCAGACTTTCAAACAATAATACATTGTCAGGGACGCCTGGGTGGCTCAGTTGGTTGGGTGGCTGCCTTTGGCTCGGGTCATGATCCCAGCGTCCTGGGATCGAGTCCCACATCGGGCTCCTTGCTCGGCAGGGAGCCTGCTTCTCCCTCTGCCTCTGCCTGCCACTCTGTCTGCCTGTGCTCGCTCTCTCATGCTCTCTCTCTGACAAATAAATAAATAAAAATCTTTAAAAAAAAATAATAATACATTGTCATTAACAAAAATCAGTGTTGCTGTCATGTTGGGCTACTGGAAGAAACGATACCATTTCCACTGCTTGGCATGTGGGCCTACCATAATAAGTAATTATAGATATGAACAAATGTACAACAGTTGACTTAATGTTTTATAATTAGGTTGGTTAATATCCTTCAGTTATTTAATTTCTATCTCTTTGTGAAAGATCTATGAAAAAGGTGACAAACAGAAAGGACCATGGGCCACCCCCTGCAGGTTTTAGAGACTGGAAGGTGAAGTTGAAGAAACCTTCCAGAAATTAGAACCAAAGACAAGGGAGGATATAAAATTAGAGGACCAGTCCAAGATCTTGAATAGTAGGAATGTCACAGTGAGAAAATAGGGGCAAGGAAATTTTCCAAGGAAAGAACGCAAGAAATCTCCCTAGAACTGAGGGACAGGATTGACCATCTTGAAAGAATCCACTATGTACCCAGCTTAATAAATGGAAAGAAAAAAGAAAACAACCCATGTCAAGACACAGTATAATGAAATTTCAAAACATATGGATAAAGAGAAATTCCTGTAAGTTTCCCAGAGTTAAGTGGAAGGGGGCACAAGAGAGTGGGGGAGAGTTTGCAAAGGACCTGAAATCAGTATCTCATGAAAAACACCGGATGACAGTGAAGTCTTGAGGAAGCTCCTGGCAGAGATGTATTTTCCTTAAATGAAAAAGTAACTCTAGAAAGGGGATCTCTGATGCCAGAAATGAAGGAGAGAAGTAAAAGAGAATTTCCTGGAGGATAGCGGTGAGAAGATCAGGGATGATAATTGCAAGAGACAAGAGAGTCACCATTCCAGAAAAGATTTAGAAGTCAGCGGGGAGGGGGGGGGGGCAGGGAAGAGAATGCTTTGTTTTTCTAGATGAAAAAAATGCACTGAGAGGCGGTTGGAGGGTTGAGATTTGGTAGCAGGGAATCTAAGCAGTTGAAAAAGACAGGCAATTAGTAACTCCAAGAAAACTAAGGGTAATGCAAAAAAATGGGAAACATAGTTATAATGCATTGCTTACGAGTGAATATGCATAGCCATAATAATTTAGACTTTAGTTGTTAAAATAACCTAAATGTATGATTTAAGTATATGGTAGATGGGAAATAGAAGAGGTGGAGTTTAGAAGAGCTAAATCCTTCTACATGAAAGAGGAAATGACTATGTAATCTAAAATTGATGGAATTTAGAGAAAATAGAGTTTATTAAGTAAAAAAGAATTCAGGTAACTTTTGAATAGAGTTCTTTGTATACCCTTAGTTGAATATATTCCCAAAATGAACTGTAGAAATCTCAGACTCTACTAAGAGGTTTGTTGTTGGGAGTGGTATTAGCAGAGTAATTCTGAATCTACTTTGTGTGTTAGTTGGAGTGAGTGAGTGAGTAAATATATCAATGCACTTAAAAACCAGCGAGATACAGGGGGCGCCTGGGTGGCTCAGTGGGTTATGCCTCTGCCTTCAGCTCAGGTCATGCATGATCTCAGGGTCCTGGGATCGAGCCCTGCATCGGGTTGTCTGCTCGGCAAGGAGCCTGCTTCCCCCTCTTTCTCTCTGCCTGCCTCTCTGCCTAGTTGTGATCTCTGTCTGTCAAATAAATAAAATAATAAAATCTTTAAAAAAAAACAACAACAGGGAGATACATATAGCAAGTGGGAAAAGTAAGAACGAACTCTTTCATGTTAGATTTGAATTCTGAGTATGATTGCAGTCATAAATTGATTAAAGAGTAATAAATTTCCTGCTTTCAACCAGGGAAAGAACCTAGAAGCAATTATATTCCAGTAGCCGTGAGCACAATGAACATCCAGCTCTCGGTTTCTAAATGCTATTCACCATGAAAAGGAACCAGGGCTCCTTGCAGAAACAGCTAATTCTGGGTCTAGGGCAGAGAAATATAAGACCAGGCTAGACTATCTTGTGTCAGAAGTCCAGAAAACGTACAATGATGAAGGCAAATCAGAAGAATGTAGGAGCTGCCTTAAAGGGACACCCAGTGGTCAGATTTGGGGCAATTGAAGGAATAAAACTAATAATGATGGTAATAAACACTGGGTTTACGAGTCCACATCAATAATCCAAAAAGGCAGAGGTGGTGCTTGGGGAGAGGGCCTTCTTGCCAGCTAGTAAGTAGAGAAGAATGATAAAATCATAAAATCACCATTTTGCAACTGTCGGTATAATTGTTTCCGAATCATCAGTGGATGCTGAGCTGGTAGGTGAAAAGGTTATGGGAAGTGGGATATTCTCAGTCTCAAATTATAACCTCGCAGTTTATTTATTAATCATAACGGAGGATGTGAGCGCACTCGGCGTCACCAGCACTGGGGACAGCCTAGCGTTGCATGGCTCCGGGTGTGACCCAGCGGGAAGTAAATATCTCATTGTATTTATGTCAAATCATTTATTCGGATCTATATCAAGAAATAATGAGAGTAGGGGCGCCTGGGTGGCTCAGTGGGTTAAAGCCTCTGCCTTCCGCTCAGGTCATGATCCCAGGGTCCTGGGATAGAGCCCCACATGGGGCCCTCTGCTCAGCAGGAAGCTGCTTCCCTCTCTCTCTCTGCCTGCCTGTCTGCCTACTTGTCCTCTCTCTCTCTGTCAAATAAATAAATAAAATCTAAAAAAAAAAGAATGAGAGTAGTGCAGATTGGTGACTATCTCTATGAGACAGTATCTTGGACTGTTTGAAAGTGTCGTTGTCATGCAAAAGAGAGAAAGACAGAAGAACTGTTGTAGATTAAAGGAGTTACCTTGTGATTTTGGTGTGGTTGTGGATCAAAAACGCACAGCTGAAAGAACATTCCTGGGACCTTGAGGGGCATTTGAATATGGGCCATGTATTAGATAAAGTGATTGTGTTGATGTTGAAATTTTTGGTTATAACAGTGATTTGTGCTTTCTTGGAGAATGTCCTTGATCTTAAAAGATGCATGCTAAAGCTTTTTGCTTTTTGCTTTTTGCTTTCCAGAATCTCAGCAAAACACACACAAGTACAATACAATTACAGAGAAAACAGATACACTCCCTATTATTTACTTATTAGACAATTAAATGTGACAGTTCATCGATGTTACTTGGTGAATTTCAGTGAGGGGTATACAGGTGCTCTTTGTAGTATCTTTGTTTTTTGGTACTTTTCTGCAGGTTCTCAATCTTTCAAAATAAAAACATTGGGGAGGGGAAGGAAGAGAGAAACAGTGAAGTTTCCCATGGATTGCTGTCTTCATTCACATTTTAATATGTTGTTTAAGGAGGGAATGAATAGCTCGGTGAGGTTTCTACGTATATCGCTAATACACACTTTCGGATCTGGTTTGAACCATGGGAAGACCTTTAGGGACGAATGCCCTTCCGTGTGAGCAAGTTGGTGTATTAGGCAATGCTGGTTGATGCTACACATATGGGATTGTAAGGCTCTGGCCACTCAGGAAAGCAACACTGGTCTCATTGCAGGCTTTTCTCTGAAGAACTTGGCCGTCAAGGAGGCAAGATGCAAAACCGAAGCATTGTCTGCCCACATAGTGCGCTTACGGGCTCTGTCAGGCAGAATAATTTGTGGACCCAACTCATCACAGTGTAGATTTCCATCCTGAGAGTCATCACGCTGTGGTGAAATTGTTTGGGTGTTCATTTGCTTGCTAGAACTTGAGCTCCTTGAGGTCTTCTGAGTGGATCTGTCATTCTGATCCCTAGCAAGAGGTGAGATGATTGGCTTTGTATTGGATTTATTTGAAAGGCAGCCAAAATCATGGGGTGAGGATTTTCTGAATCCTCAAATTATTTTTAAGGACTTGTCAGCCTGGGAAAGTGACGTTTGAGTGGGCGTAGAACATTTATTAGATTGTGAACGGTGTAAGTAAGGTACACTTGGATTTGGTCCAATACTGGAATATCTAGGACCATCAGAAAGACAGTTTGGTAGCTTGCGGCCACACACTTTCCAGCCACCATCATCGTATTGCAAGAACTCCCACACGTACCCTACAGGGGAATACTATTCAGCCAGAAAAGGAACGCGAACCGATACACGCTACAATAGGGAGGAACTTCGACACATTCTATTAAGTGGAAGAAGCCAGAATCAAAAGACCACATCTTGTATGATTCCATTTACATGAAATGTCTAGAATATGCAAATCCATAGAGACAGAGGACAGATCACTAGTTGCCAGGAGTTAGGGGTTGGGGAGGAACGGGGAGAGACTCCTTAGTGGGTATGAAGTTTCCTTTTGGGACGGTGAAGACGCAGTAAGATGGTAGCAGTGGTCCTACAACATCGTGGATGTAATTAATGGCAATGGTCTTGCTTGTTAAAATGGTAAATTTTACATTATATTTTACAGCAGTTTTAAAAAGCCATTAAAAATAAGGGCTAATTCTTACAAAATAATTTCTCTAGGGTCCTGCGGTTTCAAGCAGCACAAGCAACTTGGAAAGGCTGGGGGTTCCTGGTTTAAAAGTCTAAAACGGGGCACCTGGGAGGCTCAGTTGGTTAAGCGACTGCCTTCAGCTCAGGTCATGATCCCAGTGTCCCAGAATAAGGTCCTGCATCAGTTTCCCTGCTTAGCGGAGAGTCTGCTTCTCCCTCTTACCCTCCCCACTCTCATGCTCTCTCCCTCTCTCATTCTCTCTCAAATAGATAAATAAAATCTTTTTAAAAAATAAGTAAAAGTCTAAAACGGTTCCATGCAGAATGACAATAGGTACTCCGAGACAGCTAGGTTAAGTTGGGGCACATCTAGCTTTTGACATCTAACTAATGAGGAGAGGCATTTCTTTGAGTATGTCCCTCCTTGTCACTGTCATAAAAGTGGTAAGGATATAACACTGGACCTGACCCAATGTGGCTCTCGTTTGCTAACTGACTGCTGCCAGACGACAAGTTAGAAGCTCCAGGGAGACTGTTTGCTTCCTGCCCTCCCAGTTTCTGAGTTTGTTTGCTTTTCCCTAAAATACTTGATTTGGGTGCCTGTGAAATCAGCCCTTAGATTTGCATAGGCTGGAAGGCCCCCCATCGAGTGTTTGATAAAGTTTTCGAGTTTTGTAAAGAACAGTGACCAGATGCGGCCAGCGTTCGTGGTTTGTGGCCATCGCGTTGCTGAACTTTTTCTTCCCATGATACCTCTCAGAAGTTCTTAACTTTCCATGACACGCCAGAGCCTTGAGGGTTGGGGTTAAGTGGGATGGCCGGGCAGACCACAGAGGGATGTGTGTTCCTGTGGTAACACGTGACTGGTGGAGAGTGAGATGGAGAGGGCCAGGGAGGACAAGGAAAGGAAGGAAATGTAGGAGATGAGTAGGAAGAGAGGGAAAAGGAGTGCTGAGGGCGAAGAAGAGAGACCCCTTCCCCAATAATGAGTGCCTCCCGTATTCCCCTAAGGAATCCCCTTCCTGTACTGGGATTCCTTTCCTTGGTCTTAGTAGCAAAGCAGCCAGCAATGACTTGTTTCTAGATTTCCTGAATCCATGAGAAATGAAAAACAGGGATGTTTAGGTTAGGACTCTGTAGACAGCCAGAAGCTGGGAAGGACCCATCCCTAGAAATATGTCTTCTGCTCACTTCCATCATGCCATCGTTTAGAGTCGGGTAACCCAGGGTTCACGAATTCAAATGCCAGTCAGGTAAAGAACAGGAGAGCCACAGACCAGGTATATGGCCTCTGGGGGAGAGGGGGATGTCACGTGCTCATCCAGACAAGATGGCTGCCCCTTGGGTGGCAGGACTCATGGCCACCTGGAACTGTGGGCCCCGGGCTGCCAAGTCAGCTGCCGCCTCTCCTTTCCTTTCCTTTTTGAGAAGAAGAGAAACCCGATTTTATGTAAGATTGGCCAGTCTCTCGAATTCTGCCCAAGGGAAGACATTAACTGCCAACTGGACCTGGCTGTCTGGCCGCCAACAAGTTATGACCAGGGATTGAAGTCAACACATTACGAGTACAGACACAAAGGCTGAATATGGTGGCGGGGCGGGGGGAGGAATGGAGAGGCCAAAGAGTTTACCTCTAAGAGTAACAAAATTTAGTTTAAAAAAATATCTGTCACCAGAAAATCATCCATATCAGGGAACTTGGAGTTTGGTGAGAAACCATTTTATACCCTGGTGGGAGGTGGGGTAGTTGAGGTGTGATGCCGTGGGTCTTGGTAGGTGGGGGCAGTGGCACCGGGTCTCTGGGTGCTGGGCAGGAGAGAACCAGGCCTTGGGGACAGGGCACAAAAAGAAATAAATCCGTTGGGCATCAAAGACAGATGGCCGGACTTCCGCATTTACCGGAAGCCTTCTGGTCATGGGCGGACCCAGCTCTCCCTAACCCCAAAAGAAATGGGAAGTGCCCTCTTTGCTTAAAGTTGGAACCTATGGATAAACGTTAAGAGCTCTCCACCTCCGTAGCAGAAACCCTGGAACATGAACAAGGTAGATTAGCTTGGCCTTAAGCTGTTACTTTTACAATTTTGCAACTTAATTCATTGGACTGTTGATCAGTTCTTCTGTGTTTGGTCCTCAGTGTTCGTCACTTGTGTATTTTCATCTGCTCTTAAAAAAAAATTTTTTTTTTTTTTTTTTGAGAAGGTAAGGGAACACAGGTGAACTTTATTTTTTAATTAGGTAGGCTTGATTAATCTGGTATTTTTCCAGAAAGAAAAAAAAAACAAAACCTAAACCAAGATGCAACAGGAATAGAAGCTTCTTTCCCCCGGCACAGGAGTGGGCATAGCCAGGAGCTAGGAGCAGAAGAGAGTGCTGGGCTGGCAGATGGGGAAGGCCAAGAGGAGGAAGGGCTGCTGGCCGGTTGAGCTGGAACTAGAACGTTCTGTGAGAAAGCAGCGAGCCAGCTTTGGCCAGTGTGCATGCCTGTCTGTTCCCATTCGGGGCCGCACTTCGCCTTCCCCACCCTTGGTCCACCATCCATCGCTACTGTGCCTGCCTCCCCTGCTCTGATGGCAGAATTTATAGTCAAGTTCTGAAAAAAATGGAAAGCGGGAGGTGGGGCGCTGGGAACCAGTTGTGAAATGATAAATCAAGGCCTCTTTAAGATCGAGGATGGTTTTGCCATCTCTCACTTTGAGGTTCGTTCTTAAGAGAGGCTTTGAGAAGGGGAGATAGGGCTTAAAATGCGAGGTTTTTTGTTTTTTGGGTTTGTTTTTTTTTTTTTTAAGAAAAACCGTTACAATGATCAATTTGCTGGTTTAAATAGACGTTGGCTTCGTTGTGGCTGTTTTGCACCTAGGAGTAGAGAGAACAGCTGCACGTAACCCCCTTCCTCTGATTTTACTGTCTCTGGGTAAACTGAGCCCCATCCATCATGCCAAGGGCTCAGTAAAAACTTGGAGTGGTTGGGAGTATCCAGGACAACAGTTTGGTTGGGTTTCTAAGGCTACCTAGGGAAGAATTAAATCTCCACTGTTTGTCGCAGTGGAGCAGAAAGGTGACACAGATGTCCTCTGCCCTTCTTTCTCAGAAAGCAAGCCCATCTCTGGGTCCCCGCTGTCCTCGCCACTCAGCGGCTCCCCGCGTGGGTGCCCCAGTCTGCACGTCTGTCTTGTAGGATAGCCGGTTGTTTCTGGCACTTACTGGGTCTCGGAGCAAATTCATCATTTACAACTGCCCCCCACCCCCACAAACACACATCCCACATCCACAACCTATAGGCCCTTGAAACCAAAACAAACATAGCTCCCCTCACAGGGACCTGCATGTGGCACGACCTTCCCAGTCCTTCCTCTCCGTCTCCCCCAGTGCCTCTGCTCCCCAGGCCAGGATGATTCTTGTGCCTCGCACCCACACCCAGCCTCTCCCTCCCTCTGCATTCCTTCTGCCACCGCTCAAGCAGGCCAGCTGCTGCTCTCCCTGAGAGGCTCCCCAGTGTCCCCATTTCTGGTCCCACTTTTCTCCCGTGCATGTCTGATACAGCCACCCCGCTTGATCACTGTGAAACCCCACTGTCCTTCGTCAGGCCGCTGGCAGTGAACCTGCCAGAAGTCTAGCCTGCCCCTCCCTAGAACACAGCCCACAGCCCTTGGCTCTGGATCTAAGGCCCTGTGCAACCCATCTACCCTTTCTCCCATCTGCCACCTTCTTCCTTTCCTCCTGTGGGAACCCTGCCCTCCTCCACACGGGCGATCTCTGGCCATCTTGTCTGCACTTGCTCCCATTGGTGGCCTTCCCTTGGTGGCCATTCTGTTTCCAGCCTTCCCTCATCTCCACTTAATCCTTGGGTCGTATTGTGACCAACACTCTGTTTTCCCTCTTTGCAAGCATGCATTTTTACTCTTTATTCATAATCCACAAACCGGGGCGCCTGGGTGGCTCAGTGGGTTAAGCATCTGCCTTTGGCTCAAGTCATGATCCCAAGGTCCTGGGATCGAGTCCCGCGTCAGTGGGGAGCCTCCTTCTCCCTCTCCCTCTGCCCCTCCCCCTTGTTTGTTTTCTCTCTCTCAAATAAATAAAAACTTAAAAAAAACAATTGGGAGAGGAGCTCTGCCTCCTTCTCTGTGGTCACCCCAAGGCAGCCAGGTTAGGCAGGTGTGGGAGCCAGTGAGCCTGGTAGGGGGAGCCTCTCCCTTGAAGGGGTCAGCCCCAGGTGATTGCTTCCTGGTAGCCAGGTGGGTCCACCTTTGATTTTTCCAGGAAAGCTGGAAGTCTTCATTTCCCTGTGAAATGGCTTAATTTACATTTTGTTCACATCATGCTTTAAAGGTGGTCCCTACCAGGGAAACATCATCGCTCACGATTACAACCTAAAGATTACGACAGGCAAGGCTCCCAGCCATGGAGCCTGCAAACCTCGATCTCAGAGTTCTGAGTTACAGCCCCACGTTGGGGGGAGAGATCACTTAAAAATAAAATCTTTTAAAAAAAAAAAAAAGTTTTCTGCATATGCACCGTGGGTATGAAATAGCAATTCATGCCATGGGCACACATACTAGAAAGGGTAAGAATTCTGCTTTTCAGGATGGGTTTGGGATCTCGAAAAGGAGGTGGGCTGGAAATCTAGGCATTGAATTTGGGGTTCCGATGGCAGGAGAGAAGTAGGGCCGTGTTTGGTCGCTCTTTCCTTTTGCTGCCCACTTCAGTAAGACAGCCTCTCCCATTAAACCAGTAAATCCGGATGCCTTCACTATCTCTTTGTTGTTTTCATTTGTGAAAATGTTCCAATGAAACAAACTTTTACATGGAATTTTACCAGGTTGACATTAAAGGGCAGGTCTCTTTGGTGGGGGTGGGGGTGGGGGAGAGGCGGCGCTATGACATGCTGAGAGGGTCTGTATGTTGGGGAAGATCACAGCCCTTTCCCGGCAGATGAATGAAAGGTCACGGGAGGGAACGAAGCAGCTGCCCTCTTTGATGGGCAGAGAAAACAGGAGGCGCTGGCCTCCGCAGGTGTTCAGGGAATTCCTACGCAGGTGCAAATTCCAGATGAACCCTGCTTTATAGCATTTGGGCCTCTGTGACACTGCTATCTTTCATTCATTCATCACACTTGTACTGAGTCCTGTCACTGATGCTGAGCTGTTGCGAGGGTCCCCAGGGGCCTGGGCCAACGTCCCGCCTGCACGTCGCTTCACATCTTGGAGCAGGGGGCGGGGGGGGGGGGGGCGCCTGGGTGGGTCAGTCCCTTAACCATCTGCCTTCGGCGCAGGTCATGATCTCAGGGGCACGGGGATCGAGCCCTGCATCAGGCTCCCTGCTTAGTGGGGAGTCTACTTATCCCTCTGCCGCCCCCGACCCCGCTTGTGCTCTCTTGCACTCTCTCTCTTCTAAATAAATAAAGTCTTAAAAAAAAAAAAGAGAGAGAAAAGAAAAACTAGGGATGCCTGGGTGGCTCAGTTGGTTCAGCGTCTGCCTTCAGCTCAGGCCATAAGCCCGGGGTCGTGGGATCGAGTCCCCCATCGGGCTCCTTGCTTGACAGGGAGCCTACCTCTCCCTCTGTCTCCCACTCCCCCTTCTTGTGCTCTCTCTCCCTCTCTCTCTCTGACAAATAAAATCTTTAAAAAAAAAAAAATCTGGCTGGAGGGACACAAACATCACAAGCACAGGGATACGAGGAAGAACATGTCCGTGTTCCTGAGGTCCTAACTGACTGATCTAGAAAGTTAACAGTAATTAAGAGGACGTGTCTCTGATGCTTTCCGAGCTATCTGCTGTCTCTGTGGGTCCATCACTCACCTCTGTGGGGAAGTTCGGTTCCAGTCTTGTGCATCTTAAATCCATAATGAGGGAAACCAGACCCATTCCCGGCTCTTGTGGAAAAGCCCTTTCTGAGCATAGACCAGAAGACTGAGGACAGATCAGCAACGAGGGGTACATTTCTACCACATTTCGTTAAGTTCCCATAAGCTTTCTCGGTTTGTTTCTGGGAGCACCCTGATTTGTTACTTAATGACGGATGGGTCGAGGGAAAAAGGGAAAACACTTCATTCACTCCCCTGCCTGGCCCGTGGCGTGCCACAGTTGTACGAAGAGGTGCGGGGTCTGACGCTGGGATATATGAGATGCCCTGGATCTCGGGGAGTCCGCAGTCTTGTGCCCCGAGTCTCTAGCTAGGGCACACTTGGAGTCCTTCTTGAATGCAGATGTCTGGGCCCCACACAGTGAGACCGATTCGGGGAGTCTCAGGTTTTGTCCGGCCAGCGAGGACCCTCGGGTTTCCTGAATTAGTGATGCTCAGAAAACGATTCTATGCAAAGCCTCGGTCTAGAAGCCAGAGAGATACGATAGACGGAAGCCAAAACATAACTGCCAGATTAGAGCCGCTGGAGGAGGCCGCTCGGTGGTCCATCCCACATGCCGTGCAAGTTCAGGCTCAACAGAGAGCTCCTTTCCAGCCTCGGGACCCGGAAGGCATTTGAGTTAGTGCAGGAAAGATGGGTGGGATATCGATGGCGTGAGAAGAGGGAAGCGCTTCAGGCCAGGCGATGGTCGCCTACATGATGCTCATCCTCGGTCATGGACTGACCGTTTGCCTGTGTCCCTCACTGGACCCTTAGCCTCCCAAGAGCGGGGCTGTCTCTTGTTCATTCTTTCAAGAGGGGTTCCCTGGGCACCTTTTCCATGCTGCCCCCTGGGCAGACCTGGTCCCTGGACTCACACAATTCACAGCATAAAAGGAGAACCACCATTTAGCCCAGCACCTGGCATGGGGAGCCCTTCCTAAGTATTGAATGAAGGAAGGAGGGGCAGGGGGAAGGACAATGGAGGGAACGATGGGGGTGGGTAATGGTTTTCATCAAAACACCTTGAGCACTCCGGGAACCCCGTGTCCGGTCCCTGCATGGCTTGGAAGCTAGGAGTAGCATCACCCAACCCTCGAGCATCAGCCAGCTGATGCAGCATTTGGAGAGCGGGACAACCACAGGCGGAAGCCAGGTTGCTCAGCATACGTTCCAGAATGCATAGATTAAGCACCTGGATGAGAGGGACATTGCGAAAGGTCTCAGGAGCGGGTTTGGCAAGTGGAAAAGTTGTTGTTGGTGCCATGTATTACTTACGTCCAGGATGTGCAGCGCCCCCCATTGTCTCAGTATTCAGAGTTCTTTTATGTGCTCATTTGTAGGAGCATTTTAAGTTTCATTTAAACACCCATTTCCCCCCATGGAACATCGGAAGTTCTAGAACTGAGTTCTCTCCAGCAGTGGCGTTTTTAGGAACTCAAGCCCTCATATTCAGGCAGTGGTTACTACACTTGAATTATTATACTGCACATGAAAAAGTTAAAAATAGGCACGCCTGGGTGGCTCATTCCGTTAAGCGTCCGCTTTCGGCTCGGGTCACAATCCCAGCGTCCTGGGATCGAGTCCCGCATCGGGCTCCTTGCTTGTCGGGGAGCCTGCTTCTCCCTCTGCCAACCTCTGTCTCTCTCTCTGACAAATAAATAAATAAATAAGATCTTTAAAAAAAAGAAAGAAAGAAAATTTAAGAGTAAAGGACTTGAAAATCTTACGGATAAATAAAACAAATAATAAAAAAGAGGGAGGGGCTCGGAAGGAGTGAGAGGCCTGGAAGAAAGAGAACAGTCACAGGGAAAGAGAAGCGGAAAGGTGGGGGTTGGGAAGGGGAGAAGCAGGGGAAGAGAGGGGACAGTCCCTTGGGTGTTTGGCCAGCCACCCACCCAGTGGCTGCGGAAATTAGACTGGCATCACCCTTCTTTGAAATACTGATGAGCTCTTGTTCTCTGACATCTTAATCAGTGTTTTGTAGTCTGGGAAACAGCTTTTTTTCTCTTTAATTTTCATACGCCATAGCTCCTTTTTTCAGTGGGTGTGTTATGTTCTTATACTTTTGCGATCATTTGGACTTGTCGTGTCTGTGGTTCTGTCAGATGTTCTAGATCCCTTCTCCTGGCTGGTTCGAGTCTCCCTTGCCCCTCTTGTCTTTATTAGGTAATAATAAAAGCTCTAATTGAATACTGGTGGAGAAAGGGGGTTTATTTTTTTTTAAGATTTTATTTATTGGGGCGCCTGGGTGGCTCAGTGGGTTAAAGCCTCTGCTTTCGGCTCAGGTCATGATCCCAGGGTCCTGGGATCGAGCCCCACATTGGGCTCTCTGCTCCTCGGAGAGCCTGCTTCCTCCTCTCTCTCTGCCTGCCTCTCTCGCCTACTTGTGATCTCTGTCTGTCAAATAAATAAATAAAATCTTTTAAAAAAAATTATTTATTTATTTGAAAGAGAGAGCCTGCGTGCACAGTGCAAGGGGCAAGGGGAGAGGCAGAAGGAGAAGCAGACTCCCCGCTGAGCAGGGAGCCCGTTGTGGGACTCGGTCCCGGGACCCCAGGATCATAACCAGAGCCGAAGGCAGATGCTTAACCGACCGAGCCACCCAGGCACCCAAGAAAGTGGATTTAAAAAGAAATTGACCCTCTGAGATAACATGGATTATGGGAAGTATATGCGCACTGTGTCCCAGGGGTGTAGGTGTATATATACACACACGCACACAACTATTACAGAGGGGCCTCATAAGCACAGACTGTTTAAAAGAGAGAGAGAGCGCATCTGCTGCTCACTCACACGGTCCTGTCAAGGGAAGTGCCTAAAAGTGACGGGAAATCCGAGGCCAAAGTTCCAGGTGGAGAAGCTCGTGCAAGCGAGATGCTGGCCCGCAGAGAGGATGTTACAGTTCAAATTCAAGAGGACGGTTGATTTTCCGAAGGAGACTCAAGAAAGCGGAAGGCAAAAATATCACGACCAGGCTTTTAAAATAAATGGGTGCTTGGATGGGCGCGTGTTTTCCCCATGGAACCCTCGAGATGTTTTTTGCGTGCCCATGAAGGGATGCCGTGTTTCAGAAATGTGTTTCCAGCTGTCTTGGGCGTTGTCTGAAGGCTCTCACATGCGAAGCCCACAGGTCCCCGGGATCGGTCCCCCCCTACTTCCCAGTCCCGTTAAAATGACATCCTCAAGGCAACATGGTGGTTGGAAACAGGTGCTTGACTGTTGTGAATAAGGCTTCCCCCCAACCCAGGTTCCCACCAGGGCCTTACAGGAGCTGTGCAGAAGTGAAGAAGGAGCAAGTGGGTGGTAAAGCAGGGGTGGGGGGAGCTGAGGAGTAAATGTCACAAATGTCCCATGTCACCGTAGGCTTTTTCCCCAGGGGCAGTCACTACCCACCCCCACCCTGCCCTGTAAGCAAGCTCCTAGGCCAGCTTTAAGGCAACATTCTTATTCCTAATTCCTGATGCAGGAATGTCACCCCGTAGGTCTGGGCAGCTGTGTCCCCCGGGTCTAGAAGAGTCCTTTGGGTTAAGACTCCCTCACAGAAAGGATTTCCTCTGGGCTCCTGCTCGACCTTTGCTTTTCTGCCAAGGTGCTGAAGCCTCAGACTGCAAGGGTTCCTGAGTCGCCTCAGAAGGGTTTTGAAAGGCTATTGTGCAGCTGCCGACAGGTGCGAATACCCCACAGCCTGGAATGTCACACCTACTGAAAGCAGCCCGAGCATCCTTGAATATCATTTCCTTTAAAACCCGGAAACATGAAACCCAGTTGCTTCAAGCTGAGAGAGAGACTTCCTCGGGGCTCCTTTGGCATTTTAGCTCAATAAACTCGGAAATAAGTAGCCACAGACACACCCCCGCCCCACAGTGTTTCTGGTCAGCTCTCAGGCATGTGTTTGCAGGGAGCACACGCGCGTGATTTGGGGATGTGCACGTGTGCTCACACGCGTGCATCTAAGGTACAGCGCTTGGGTCCCTGTTGTAGTAAGTGAACCACAGTTTTATTCAAAACTCTCGAGGTAGGCACCTTGCTCGTTTACTAATAGATCTTCTTGCACAAAAGCTCATGGAAGGTTGTTAGTTATTTTAAACAGAATAGGTTTACTGCAGAAATGCTGTAAAGCAGAGAACAGGAAACAAAATAAAAACCCACCCCCTACAGATGATCACTATTAACACTTTGGGTGGATCTTTCCAGTCTCTTTTGGGGCCCACAGAGAAGCCTGTGTCTACATGTGTTAACTTTTTTTTTTTAATTTATTTATTTGTCAGAGAGAGAGGGAGAGAGAGCGAGCGAGCACAGGCACACAGAGTGGGAGGCAGAGGCAGAGGGAGAAGCAGGCTCCCCGCCGAGCAAGGAGCCCGATGCAGGACTCAATCCCAGGACTCTGAGATCATGACCCGAGCCGAAGGCAGCTGCTTAACCAACTGAGCCACCCAGGCGTCCCCATGTGTTACCTTTTTTTTTTCCCATGTGTTACCTTTTTAAAACATTTCTGGGGTCGTATCTCAGAGACCACATAATTTGCCTTTCTCATTCCCGGAGTCTGAGAAAGTTCTGTCTTTCCATCATTTCCAAGACGGTGCCTCCAGTGACTGTCACTTTTTGAAAAACTATGTGTATTCTATCTTTTGCCATAACGTCCTGCCTTAAGCAGAGTGGCCGATTCTAGCACTGGGTTAAGACACAATTTAGGGGTACCTAGGTGGCTCAGTGGGTTAAAGCCTCTGACTTCCGCTCAGGTCATGATCTCAGGGTCCTGGGATCGAGCCCCACATCGGGCTCTCTGCTCAGCAGGGAGCCTGCTTCCTCCTCTCTCTCTGCCTGCCTCTCTGCCTACTTGTGATCTCTGTCTGTCAAATAAATAAAATCTTAAAAAAAAAAAAGACACATTTTAATCTGGAATTTCTGAACCACACCAAACGTAAAGTCGTATGCTCGTTTTCAGTGGAGAAGTACTGCACGAAAGGAAATACTGCCTCTTCCTCCTGTTTCATGGGGCAGATGAAAGCTTTTAAAGATGCAGTGTATCTTCCTAAAGGCGGGCCAAGAAGAGTCTGGCTTCCCTTGGCAGGCTGGCATCGTCGTCTTGGGTGGTGGGTGCTGTGCAGGTGGGAGAGGCCACAGCAGTGAGTCCAGGGGCAGGGGAGGAGAGGGAGAAGAGGCAGTAAACTGTAAACAGACACACAAATGTAAGAATTACCCATATCGTGATAGTCTAGACAGCCAGTCGGCCCTGTGGGTCCAAAGGCTCTGGAAAAAAAAAAATCCGGGTCTGCGTTACTTAACTTTATTGACAGCGTTCAGATGGTCACCGGAGAGCGGCGTGGATAATCTGAGCACCCTATAGGTAAGTTACAGCAGACGAATGCGATCTGATACCATTAGCTGCTTTCGAATGTATTATAAAATGGTCTCCAGTTGCTCATAAACCTGGGGTACATGAGATGCCTTTGAAGATCTAGATCTCTAGGGGAAGACCCTCGCCACATTCACTCTTTGCTTCCATGAGACCTCGGCTGAGGTCCGCTAGGATACCCAAAAAGCCAGCACACCGATTCAGTGATTTGTTAAAGTCTGCCCTCGTCGTCCGCTGGTGCTCTGGACAAAGGGAAAAAACGACGAGATGGCCTTTGGTCTGGTTCTTAGTCTTTCTCCCGGACTCCAGCCCAGTCCCCATTCCCATTCACCCAGGCCCCATTAGGAAGCAGAAAAACACTGCCCGAGGCCTGGTTTATTTACCTAATAAACTGGCTCTTGTATGGCCTGGGAAATGCTAAAATTTTTGAGCCAAGAAATCCTAGTAACAGGCAAACAGGGGTCCCGCAGTCAGGTCTGAAGAAACAACAAAATGAAGGTCAGCTCGTATCGGCATTCTTCTCCTTCCTGGTGGCCGTGACACAGCGCTGGGCTTTATTTGAAGATCCCAGAGTCGGAATCATTGCTTGCATTGTTCCCCGCGCTGGTCCGGCGGGCTGTGCCAAGTTTCAGATATTAATGTATTCTGGAGATCAGTGAATGAAGAATTCCTCTGCACTTTTTTCCTTTTTAATTTTTTTCCCCTTTCCATACACTTTGTTGGTCATGTCTTTGTCTGCCGGACGTTGCTGGGCATTTCTAATGAGAAAGCAAAGAATTGCAGAAGGAAAAAGGCAAAAGGAGTTGGGGGGGGGGGTTAGGGAGAAGAGCACAGGCGCGGAAAAACAGGGCGTGTTTAGCACTTTAACGGTGAGGTGACATTTTTACAAGCTAGTCAGGTGCCCAGGACCCACTGGGGGAGGCAGCTTGGCGAGGCAGATACAGAGCAGAAAGCGCATTTTTTTTTGGAAATGTCTGACTCATTGATGAGCTTCTTGCAAACGGGGAAAAAAAAAACAAATGCACTTTTATTTTTGAACATCATTTTCCCTGCAGGACACCCGGCCTTAGTGCTGCTTTCGTATTCATTCCCGCTTCATTACTGCGGGCCCCCTCCCAACCCACCCTGGGCAGCTGCTAAAAGGAGGAAAAATTAAAGCAATTCATACTCCTGGTGACTTACTGCTGCAGAATAATTGGTTTCTGTTTGCAAAGAACATTATCACAGCAAAGCTCAGAAAACAGAAATGTCTGTCTGAGAGAGAGAAGGGGTTGCTGAGGCCAGGGGAGAAACGGGTGCATTACAAAGGTGGGGGGGGGTTAGGAGGGGGGGATGAAAATCACATTTTTGCCAAGGTAATTAGCTAATAATTAATTTTTTGCCATCATCCCCTGCTGGGGTTTGCCCTTCTCTAATAGGTGTACCCATGCTGGTTTTGAGCACCCCCCCTGATACCTCGTGGAAATGATAATAAGACCAGACCAGTTAGAGAGCTCTTCAGACAGTGCGGTCTGGTGCTTTGGGGAAGGCCTGGCCCCGGCTAAAATGCAGACCCTCCAAGGGTTCCTCCCGACACACAAGAAGTCCCTTTGTTTCCTGTTTTAGAAACCAGAGGCATGTCTCAAAGTGCAGGGAAAGTGAGAGGGGCCGAGGAATTGGCGCCGGGGGCTTGGCTTTCTGTATTTAAAAAGAGGGGAGGAAAAAAAATTGTTCTCCAGTTATTCGTGCCTGGATTTGATAGGGCCGTCTCTTGGGTGTTTTTGAAGTTCTGAAGGAAGGTTCTCCGAAGATGTAAGCGGGGTCTGTCTTTCACTTAGACTTAATTAAGAAACTTGCTGGCTTTGTCTGTAGGGGGCCCATTCCGCGCAAGCTGTGGCCCCCGCTGAATAGGGCCTCAGCCTGGAAAGTGTGTACACGCTGGACTGCCTTTGTGTCGTGTTGCCAGACTGGAGACAGGAGCAAGTGCGGACCCGGCTCCGCCAGAGGTCATCCCTTGTTGTCCCGAATGTGAGCTCCCCCTCAGGCCCAAACAGAAAGCTCCAGTGAGGTGCAGGGACCTTCCTTCGGGACCTAGAACTAATGAGCCTTTTATAAAATGAATATTGGTGAACAAAAAATGGGGGTGGTGGGGGGTGGAAGAGGGGCTGTCTGTTCTCCAGCAGCCTGTTCCCAAAGCATTCAGACAGACTGCGGGGCTCCCCCTGAGCCCTTTGCATGGAAACCGTGGCCAGCTCGAGCCCGGCCTGGGGCCCGGGCTCACCCCCACCTTGCTTCCACCCAGCCCCGGGGACCAAGTTTGCTGTGGTCACTGTTCTCCTAACCTTGAGAATAATTTCCCCCTGGTGGGCTACTGTGGCCTACCCTATTTAGAACAAAGTTGCTGAATGCGGGAGAATAAAGAACAGTGGGAAGGCTGTGAGCAGTGGTTAATCAGCTAATTCGCATTTCAAAAGACACTAATAAGAGGTGATAAATTCAAATAAAGCCCAGGCTATGAGTACTTTACTCACTCTGGAAAGCCTTCGGAGAGGCTCCCGGTTCCCTCTCTCTCCTGCCCCGGCTCTCTTCGTTTCCCTTTGAAGCAGCCGGACCTCCCGGGGTCCCTGCTCCTCGGCCTGCCCCTCCCTGCCAGGCAGGGGGAAGGGGGGCGCTGCTGGCCTTCAGCTTCCTCCTGCCCATGGCCGGCTGCACCCTGTTGCGGGAGCAGGCGCCCTCGGGGCTCAGGTGACCCCAGCCCTGGTCCCCTGGCTGCCTGTACCCTCCGATCCCCCTTGTTGCCCTCTGGTTCACGGACTTCATGAGATCCATTCGTCTCCCTCGCACATAAATGATGACCGTCTTCATCTGTGATCGCTGGCCGTGCTGGTCCAACCCTGTCCCGGTGCCCTGTGCTGGGCTGTGCCAGGAGGAACCCTACCCCACATCTGGCCCGAGCTCTGTCCGAGCGGGGAGTGCCCGTCTTAGACTTTCTAGGGAGGCCACTCATGATTGGGTCTTTCTGCTGTCACAGGCTAATGGCCCTGTCCTGCCACCACGGTCACTCACCCAGTGACCGGAAAATCACCCAGCCAGCCAAGTGGCACTGGAGACGCACAGCTGTATTGCCAGCCATCAGTGATTTTGTCTCGGCCAGGAGTTCAGTTCGGGGGTTGGAAAATGAGCTCGTCCAAACTCTTTTCACCTAGTCTCCCAACCCTTGGCAAAATGTAGAATATTGAGCTCCTTGACAGAACATGCCTCTAGAAGGAAAATAAACCTCCCCTTAGCATCCCGATCCAGATGCCAGAAGCAGCATCATGCTATTCGACGCTTATGGTTTTTTCTGTGGCCATCTTCTCCATGCTGGGGTTGGGGGAGATGTTGGGATCCTTTCCAGATGATCCCTGGCGTCATAACCTCAGAGCACCTCAGCCCCCTCATGCTCTGGAAATCCATCAGGAGCAGAATGAGCCCCCATTCTTAACTGCGTACTCGGAGGAATGGCATTCCGTCTTCTGCCCGTGAGTGCCGGGAAGGTCCCCTGGACTTCATCGTTGACAACTTGGTAGCTGGGGGTATCCTCACAAACCCTAAAGGGACTGCTGGCCTGACAGGGTGTACCTGGGAGCTGGCCAGCCTGTGACAGAGGCTTTCTGGGTAGCATGCCCTCTGGTTAGCTGGAGCATCTGTATTTGCATCTAATTTGGACTCTGAATTATTCTGGAAGGATTCCTACTTTCGGAAAGGGTGTGGACTGGATGACCTCCAAGGGCCCTTCCCTGTGGGCCCCCCTATCCCCGGGGGCAGAGGGCCCAGCAGGTTCTGCCTCTGGACACAGGATTCCTTTGCTGTCTGTCAACCTCTCAACCGAGGGGTTGTCAGGGTAGAAGCTCCTCAACAGCGTCCAGCTTTATATCTGAAAAACAAAACAAAACAAAAAACCGCTGCTGTAAGCGACAGAAACCCAACTCTGGTCACTTAAGTGCAGAAGGAATTTGCTGAAAGGGTAGTGAGTAGTTTGAAAAGTAAATCACCAAGAAGGCTGGCGGATTGGGCTACCACATGGAGAGAAACCAGCATGGCTGCCACCCCTCCCCCCACCCCCCACAGAACCTTCCAGTGCGGATCTCATTGCTGCACCTACTGAGAGCCCCCCCGCAGGCCGGCCCTGCCGGGGCCGGGCCCCAGAGGCCATAGCTTTTAGGGCTCCCACTGATGCTCCCGGAGGGTGTCCCTTGCTGCCGCCACCACCAAAATGGAATGTTCCACGGTCCTTAGTTTTAGCACGCGAGCGGCTGGCCACTAGCTGACGCAGCGGGGCGGGGGATGCCAACATTTGGCCCTTTGGCCTTGCCTCCTGTCAAAACTCAGGTAGCAAAGAATTCCTCAAATATACGAAGTGGATTCAGATGCGGAGCAGCTGAAAGCCCGGCACGTGTCCCCTCACTCTGCTGGGGGTCATTTGCCACAGACGGATGTCTTCTTCGGCTCCTGTCACTGGAGTGGACAGCTTGACCCAAGACGACTTACGGACCTTGTGGGGCCCAGTGACAGGTGCAAATGCAGGGGGCGATTAAAAACGTCCAGGGGGCTACAGCAGAGCAGAAACCACACATGGTGCCCTCCCGGGCATGGGGGCCCCGTGCCACACCCTGCTCGGGTCACGCGCCCGAGAAGCCAGCCTTGGCTTGTCCTTCGGTCGTCAGGTGGGTCTTGGGGCCTTTTTAAAGCCATTCAGATGATTTCTGATCTATCAGTGTTATTTCACTTTATTTCCTGCTCACAGTTACCATCATCCCCATTGGACAGTTAGAGCAGACGAGCTGTGATTCCCACCTGAGCCTTCTGACTCTGAATCGCCCTTTCTCCACGCCATGTCCACGGCTCCTCCAGAGCTCAGAGGGGACAGTCGTGCGGCGCCCCCACGGCTGCTCACAGCGCTCTCGGGGTGCCATCCTCCAGACTTGCTACTGTTGTAGAGAAAAAACCACTCATTCCCTTTAACACAGGACCTGCGTGGTAGGAAGCAGGGAGCACAGTGCTCCCCAGCCAGGAGCTGGACCCCCACTCTAGCTCTTAAGTTACAAGCAAATCAACAAAAGGCGGACATTTGTTTGTGTGTGGGTCATATCCCACACAAGTACAACCATGTGTGGGATATGACCTTGAGCAAGTCTTTTCCTCAATTCCAGGTGGTTCCGGTTTCTCATCTGTTCGAGTCCTTGACCTTCTCCCGAAACGTTTGTGCCTCTCTGCCCTGCGGTGCATTCCCGTGTCCCGGTTCCCTTTCTGCCACCTGCTCTAGCCCTCAGTGGTCCCCTCCTGTCTATCTCCGTGAATGCCCGAGTCTCCTCTCCGCCAGATTCTGCTACTCCCTACCCTCCTTCCATGCACAAGGCTCAGTATGATGGGCTTCTTCTCTTTACCATCCCTGCCTAGTGCACCCCACGGTCAAAGTCTCTCCCCCACTCTGTCCTGCATGAACCCATGCTTCCCTTCTCCTTGGTTCCCAGAGAGCCAACCACAGCGCCTTCTTGTTGCTGTCCTTCCCCCACTCCTGTCCCTTTCTCCTTCTCCCCTTTCCTTTCTCATTCCCGTCCCTCGCCAGGATGCAATATGAGATTAGAATATTTATGGTGTCTTATAAAATACAAGGTTCTATGACGTGGTTTTAATTTAAAAATCACAGCTCTCGAACAAAATACAGCTCTCTTTAAAAACCTATAATGAATTTCGTTTTTATTACTATGCAGTCTCTCATTGATTTTTTTTCCTCCCTCCTAAAGTTTTTTTTTTTTTCCTATTTCAAACCCAGGGAAGGAAAAATTTCCAAGGGTTATTAGTTCATTAGCTGTTAGAAGGAATAATTGATCTGTCAACTGAAAGGATTTATAAGGATTTGGCTCACAGAATTCATGAAAGCAATAGCTTGCGTTTAAGTTCTGCCTCAAAAGAAAACATTTCAGTAGGGACTTCTCTTACTTTTTGCAAGATAAAAATTAGCATCCCTCTAGTGATGAAAAGGACTCCTGTGTTTTAAGATCCTCCCGATGTAGCCGCAGTATTTGCCCCTACACCTGAAATAATCGGCTACGTACGTATTTCACCCAAAGGAATGGATTATAAATATTATAGGATTTTTGGTTTCTTCCAGCGGTGGGATGGAACACAACTAACATTTCTTCAATCTCAAATGAGGTTTTTGCTTTCTCTTTTTTTTCTTTCTTTTCTTTTCTTTTTTTTTTTTTTAAGCAAATGCACCCAAATTGGGTTTGGTTCACAAAGGAAAGACTGACTGCAAAGCTAACAGACCCATCATTAGCCACCCTGCCCTCTTAAATGGCCTGTCCATTCCCCTGCTCACAATATAGGACTAAGGCCGTAAACAAGGGATCCAAGAGAACTCTGGACAAGAAACGTACAATGGAGTGGGATAAATTTCTTTAGCATAAATAGCAGTCTCCCAGGGTGACTGGTGTGAATGGATTCCTGCTGCGAGGGTCTCTGTGCCTACAGAGGAGATCTGTGGCTTTAAGAGCTACGGTCCCACCCCCTGGGCTGTGGAAGTGCTGAGTCTCCCCTGCTGGGCTTGGTCCACAGGCCCCCTGTGGGCCTCCTCTTTCCTTTCAAGCTGTGAGTCCTAAGGAACTCCGTGACAGCTCCTCTTTCATTCTGCTGTGCAAATCCTTGAGCTGTTCCTAGTGCTTTCAAAAGGAAAATATAAGACATTTTACTTATTCTGTCCAGCAGGAGCATGGAAGTCTGGTAAGACCCAGGGTTATTCCGGCAGTAAGCCTGGGGGAGATCTTCCTCTTTGTCTTGACTTGTGGCAAAAATTCCCTAAGAAGGCTGGTAAACCCACAGTTCGTACTTCCTACATCCTTTACATCCTGGCCTGTGGGATGCCATGGGGATACCGTGCCCCCCAGGACTTGTGTCCTGCTAGCCCGTGTCTGGAGAACCCAAGACAGAAACTCTGCCGTAGGAATAAGTATATCCCAATAGTACGTGTCAAAGGTTAATTTCATAGCGGCCATGAGCCAAAATGTGCAGGTTCCAAAGTAAATATTTACTTTTAAAAGAACTAAATAATGCATGGACACAGCTTTAAAAAAAAAAAGAAAGAAAGAAAGAAAGAAAGGAACCAGTCCCTTGCCCCAACCTTCCTCATCCCCTGTCCCAACCTGGAATCAATGGCTCCAAATCCTCCTTGCTTTTCCTCCCCACGGTGCGTATTATGGACTGATACATTCATACACACCATTTCTAATGTCTCGACTTTGGACATGACCTATTGATTTCCTGATCTGATAGATAGGGTTTTCCTCAAACTCTATAACCATAACTCTTCTCTTTCCAATAGCCCTGTTATTATTATTGTAACTTTAAGTAATATACTTAAATCTCTATTCCCTGCTACCTGGATTGCAGACGGGATGTTCGCCTTACCTTTCTGCCACTCCGTTTCTCGTCTCTCTACCCTTCACTCCTATCAGCTGTTGATGATGCTTCCCTACCATTCTGACCACAGTTAAGATTTCTGCACTGTGATTTTAGGTTGATCCCAATGTTAGAAGCTAATAAATAGCTTTCATGTTATTATATCAATATGAATATTACATATTGCAAAACCAAGAGACTCACTGTGGTTGACTATATTTCCTTCTCTATAATCCTAAATCATAATCCCTGTTGAAATCTATTTTCTTTCCTTCCATTCCGTCACTGGTTTAAAACCAAGATGTGGATCTTTGTTTAAAAAAAAATTTTTTTTTTTTTTTTTTTTTTTTTTTGCTGTTGTTTCTTGGCTTTTTTTTGTTGTTGTTTTCTGATTCCCCCACCCCACCCCTTTTTCTTACTGGGGAAAAAAAAAAATGTCTTTTTCACCCTACACCTGATACCTTCCAACTTCCAACTCACTCTGTTCTTTTGAAACCATTCCATCCTTCTGGAAGCCCACCAGCTTTCTGTTCTAATGTGCTTGTTCTAAATTATTGCTTTCCACATACACCAAAAAACCAGAGTTAATACTGCTATCTACATATCCTGGAGGTTCCTGTTGCCTTTCTTTTTTCCTTACATTCTTTGCCTTTATTTTTCTCTTGAAGTTTTTGTGAACTGAATCCCTTCCCTCCCCACCCAACCCCCAAACCTAAATCCTCCTCAGGCTTCCTTTTCCAATCCGGATAGCATTAGGATTCTGTGAATGCTGTTTACTGCTGACCCTAGTGGAATGCCACTGTTGTGTTTTCTGTCTTACATAATTTTTTAAACTTTCTAGATGTTGATAATTCCCTTTTTTCTTTTGTTCGGTTTTCAAGGCACTTGTAGTTTTCCCCAATATATTAACATCTCTTTAGAATACCTAACAATACTGATTTCCACATGGAAAAACTCATCAGATAATCTCTCAAGGTGTTTATGTATTTATTTTGGTTGGTTTGTTGTTTACTTATTTGTTGGTTTGTTGGTCCTCCTGGAGGTTTTGCTTTCTAGAACCGTTTTGGTCCAGTCTAAATTAGATTGGTTTTAGTTTATGTGGGGGAGGGGGAGGTTTTCACGGCTTACCATCCTGGTGTCTCTGTTTGTTGGTAACCTGTGTGCATATACCGTTTCTCTCTTCTCATGTCTTCCTTTTTCTGAAAAATGTTAACCTTCATTTTGCTGAACAGTATCCTCAACTTTCTGCAGAAGGGCCCCAGAGTGGTATGCCTCATGAGTTATCATGTGTAAAGATGCTTAATTCCATCTTCGTGCTTAGTTGATATTTTGACAGGGTGTAGAATTCTTAAGCTGCAAATTCTTTTCCTTCAGAGCTTGCTTTAATGTCTAGTAATATCCAGGGTCGCTGCTGAGATCTTCACACCAATACAATTCTAGTTCTTTGTTTGTACCCTGTTCTTATTTATCTTTTCACTGTCCCTGTTGTTTGGTTTTGGCTCTGGAAGATTTTAGGGTCTTTTATTGTGGCCATTTTTGAAATGTCAAAACAATGTGTCTGATTCTGGGTCTTTCAAATTCTGAAACTCTTTCTTATTCTTGATTGTTCCCCTTTTTTTATTGGGTTTTGTCCTTGTTTTTATGGGTGCAATATTTTTCCTCAGTCTCTTCCAAAATACTAACTAGATTTTTTTTTTTGTCATGTTGCTGTTTGCTTTTAAGTTATCATCTGTTATCAGAATTCCTTCTGTATCCTCTAGTGTCAGTTCTTTTATTTATCTGTGTTTTCTATGTCATGCTATGGGCTTTGCTTAAATGCTTGATGAATCTTGGGGATGAGCTCATTTGTATGAATCTGGAAGTAGAAAGGCTGATGGAAAGCTCTGTATTTTGATGGATCTGGGTGATTGATGGGCCTCATGCCTCCCCACCCCCCAGTATGCCACATAGCAGAGGACTCTACATCGACATTAGGACAGGAGCACCCACAGTAGCCGCTCCCATGCCCCCAAGATAGTTTGCTGGGTTTATTTAGAGAGAATACTCCAGCTTTTAATGTAGACATAAACACTTGGTTGGCTGCCTGGTGGCTTTGTCATTTGGTAAGTGGGGGGGGAGGAGGGTCTACAGAGAGATCTTCAGTGAGTCCTATTTTTTTTTGTTCAGTTTCTTACCGTCTTGCTTACTGTCAGTCTGGAGCCTCTCAAGAGTTGTGCTTGGCCGGTTGGCACCCTCTTCAGTTATGGCTCTCCCCCATGTCTGTGCCACAGCTTCCTCTTCACTTTTGGCCATCAGCCCCACCCCATTGGTCTTCTGTCTTCAAGAAATTAGTGGGGGTCTCCCTTCACTAACGATGCCTCACCAGATCTCCTCATTGTTGCAGGGCTACACCTCTGTTATGCTTCTCATCCTCTTTGTCTCCCCTTAAACCATACTTTTTCCAGAGTGAAGCTAACCTAATACCTGTTACTGCTGTCCGTCTGCCCACACATACACACAGCAGTCTTCGTAGAAGTCCTTAGTAAGACGAAGTTCTGGGTCCGTCCACGTGTCCCACGTAACCTCTGAGACTAGATGAGTCAACAAGTATTCTTTGAGTGTGTACCACAGTAGGCATTACGGGGACTAGAAAGGCATAAAAGATGTATTCACAATCCCATAGTCTAGTGGCAAGCCCATTGTAGGTCGAACAAGGCCCAGAATTACGGGCGTCTTTAGAGATTTGGCATTTTGGTTAGAATGAACCTCAGAATAGATCGGCTGGGTATCTGGTGATCTTTTTCCTCACAGAAATTGGGAATCGTCACATGATATAGCAAAGAGCATACAATGGATGTAACATATTCTTTCTTCATTCATTGAAGAACTTTAGAGTGCAAGCGATTGTATTAGGAGCTGAGGAGAACTCAGAGTCCGTCTGATTGTTCACTCTGCCTCAAGAAGGAGATGACACATAGCTAAGTAACTCTCCAGTGCAAGGCAAAATGAGATCAGTGGTGTACGAGGAACATAGGTTAAAATGTTATGGGGATTCTGAGTAAAGGGAGAGATTACTTCCTGCCAGCGTGCGTGTTGTGTAAGGGAAATGAAAAGAGGGTCATTGAGGAATGGCTCACTGAAAGACAGAGGATTTGGATCAATGGGGATGAAGGTGAGGATTTAACTCAGGTGAACCCAGGGTACAAAGAGAAATTCACCTTGACTGGAGCCAGAATTTCAAAGATGCTCATAACATGTCATCGTAAAGTAATGTCCTTTTCTTAGAACATTACTTCTAGCACTGGATTAATTAAAGCATAGATTTCCTCCGATAGCACCTTGTTCAGCTGAGGGTCTTTGTTCTCCCCCAGCGTTCATATCTCAGAACCACAGAAATACAGCTTCTCCTTCCCCTCCATCCCAGCACTCTGTGCTCCTGTTAGCCCACCCAAGTACGCCCATGCCATGAGGCGCCAACGTCTCCTTTCCAACTCCTCACTGCCACTGCAGGTGGGTAGTTGGGCTTTTTCACCTGTCGCTTCAGCCCCCCTCCCACCGCTCCTTCCAGAATTACACGGGTCCTTGCCACGAGAGTTCCACATGTGCCCCAGTTTCTATCTTAGAAGACTTGGAGATAGGAGAGACCGGTGCAAGGTGTCAGTGACACCCAGGGAGATCCGATCTCCTGATGGGCACGGGGGTGGAGAGTGTTTGGTTCTTGTGGGGAGCTCCATGAAGATTCTAGAATCTAGTACCTCTTGTCAGGCGAGACTTGCAGCAGGGAGCTGCAGCCGTGCGGTGGAACTGTCCTCCTGTATGGCTTGCTCTTTTGGTCCTGGTCATTGTTTATCCTCCAAATCTGGTTTTCTGGTTGTTCTGAATGTTCCATAAGCTCCAACACCCATCCCCCTCTTTTCTTTTTTCTTTTTTTGCCTAAACCAGCTAGAGTGGATGTGGTCTCAACAGCTAAAAACCCCCACTGGTATCATTTGGTTGGACTTTCCAGTCACCCACCCATGTTCCTTGGGGTTTCTGACTCTCGATTCATGGTTATGTCTCTCCCCACATTTTCTGGTCATCGTGCTAACGGGAGGAGAAGGAGTCTACATGATGGTCTCTGCAACACTGTGGTCTCATCGCCTTTCCCTCTCCATGGCTACAGCTGAAACTGTGTCACCTGTAAGAGTTCCCCTCTCTGGCCAGCCTCCTGTGCCTCCACTGCCTCCCTGCTGACCTCTGCTCTAACCTCTGGGCATCCTTCAGTGTTCTTCCCTGTTGTCCTAACACGTCAGTCCAGCTCTCTTCCCTGGTGAGCCGCAGCCTGACGTAGTCCACCAGACTCACTCACCATTTACTGCCTCTTAGGTTAACCGCTAAAATGCTCCGTGCCGGTGCAGATGCCCTCTCCCCATATTTTGCATTGAGAGTATAATATTAGCTAATGCTTATAAGGTGCTTATCATGTACCAGGTACTGTTCCAAACACGTTCCTACATTAAGTCACTGAATCCTCAAGAACAATTCAGTGAGACAGGGACATTTAATGTCTACATTTTACAGATGAAGAAATGAACAGAAAGGCTAACTGATTTGCCCAAGGCGACACAGCTCGTAAGTGGTTGAGCTGGGATTCGAGCTGTCCGTGTTCTTAGTAGCCGTTCTGTTTGCATCCCCTTCGCCTGTTTCAAGGGCTGCCAAGATATATTTGTATCTTTATATGGGTATGAAAAGCACTTTTTCCTCGTTAACAATATATGTGATAACATCTCACTGCCAGCATCACACACTGTGGTTTCTGAAAGCAGAATTCCATTCATACATCCACCAGGTTTTTTTTTAAATGAAATGTTTTTTCTTTCTCTCTCCTGTATTATTTCCTTGCTGTGCATTCTGATTTGAATCTCAATTCGGTCATGAAAGGTAGTGTCACGCCATTGCAGATAAATGTATCATGCAGCTCTTGGCTGGCGGGGGTGATGGATTTTTCTATACTACCCTGCTGGCTCCTCCTCTTTGAAAATATCCCTTGTGTTACATCCAGAAATGCGTCCCCTGATAAATGAAGTATAGCACTTTGGGATATGGGCTGGTGGTTTTTTTGTTGTTGTTTTTGTTTGTTTTTAAAGATTTTATTTATTTATTTGACAGAGATCACTAGTAGGCAGAGAAGCAGGCAGAGAGAGAGGAAGGGAAACAGGCTCCCCACTGAGCAGAGAGCCTGATTCGGGGCTCGATCCCAGGACCCTGAGATCATGACCTGAGCCAAAAGCAGAGGCTTTAACCCACTGAGCCACCCAGGCGCCCCAGGGCTGGTGTTTTTTTCTCTGAAGTCTTTCAGGATACATCTTGTCTAGTATTTAATCTTTGGGTTCCAAAACCCAACTGTAGGTGTGAATCCCAGCCCAAGCACTGAGACTTTGGGCAAGTTACGTAACCTCTGTAAATGTCAGGTGCTTCTTCTGGAAGATTGGGGGTAGCCTATTATAAATTGAATATGAACAGATCAGCATGGATAGCTCCTGCCCATGCCCCCCATCCCTCTCCCCACAAGGTGAATCCCAGCGCATCTTATCACATCCAGCTCCCCATTGCACTTGGACAACCACATACCTATTGCACATGGACAGAAACAGCTTCCAGAAACCTGATAAATTGCACTTCACTGAAGGTTTCCTGTGGAGACAGAAGAGCAGATTGTATGGTGTCCCACTGACCACATCTTCCCTTAAAAAAAAAAAAAAGAAGAGTCCCTGCTTTGTCTCGTACTTGTCTTTCCCCAGCAGCCCCCTTCAGCCTCCTTGGCCCTCCTGCCCTGGCCAGTTTCTGTGCTTTGTCAGGTGGACAGAAGCCTCAGCTCCTAGGAGTCAGTGAATATTCATCTATAAGAAAAGATGGGGCACCTGGGTGGCTCAGTGGGTTAAAGCCTCTGCCCTCGGCTCAGGTCATGATCCCGGGGTCCTGGGATCGAGCCCCGCATCGGGCTCTCTGCTCCGCGGGGAGCCTGCTTCCTCCTCTCTCTCTGCCTGCCTCTCTGCCTACTTGTGATCTCTGTCAAATAAATAAATTTTTTTAAAAATCTATAAGAAAAGATGCAGGAGTAGGTCCCTCCCTTGAATTAAGTGTACTCCTCTAAGCTTGGTGGAGAGCTGACGATTCCTTAAGTGTTGCCCAGACTAAGGGAGGGGAGTGCGCTGCCCTGTTTTGGGGGCCTCCCAGGTGCCGCCTCGCTTCTCAGGAGGCAATGTCGTGCCTGTTTATCCCAGCTGCTCACAATGCAGCCTCTGCAGCAGGAAATCTGTGTGGATACTAATAGCCACCACCACCACGTCCGTTGTCTAATTACTTAGAGTTTGGTTATCAGCTCTCCCACTGGCTTCTTGGTTTGTAGGTTTTTCCCTCTTGCCAGAAAATCATGGTTCATTTTCTGTCTCCAGCCCGTGGTTACGTTTAAGTGACTTTAAGCTAGTCATCACCTTGACCAATAATTGCCAATTTGTTGATTATTGCGAACTACAAGGAAGTACTTAATTACAGAGTGTGACAGTAGCCTTGACCATGGCTATTAATCAAATTCGAAATGGTTTCTACTCATGCGGAGTTTACAAAGTTAATAGAGAGAGGTCAGTAAGACCACATTTTCCCAGAGTAATTGTTTTATTGGCTTTAGTGTTTGTGCTTCTATCTTCGAATTTTTTACATGTCTTACAAGTCTGGGGCACCTGGGTGGCTCCGGCGGTTGAGCGTCCGACTCTTGATTTCAGCTCAGGTCATGATCTCAGGGCGGTGAGATCGAGTCCCCATGTGGGGCTTCAGGTTTGGCTCAGAGTCTGCTGGGATTGCTCTCTCCCTTGCCCTCTTCCGCTCCCCCTGCCCTCTCTCTCTCTCTCCCTCTCTCAAAAAACAAACAAACAAAACCCAAAAAACAAACAAAAACAAACTTACAAGTCTGATAACTTCCTCCCTTTGCTTTAATTCACTTTGTGGCGAATCTCACGCGTAAAACTGAAGAACCCCCTGTTTGAAAAGTAAGACGGAAACTCAGAGGCATGGCAGTATCTATTGCTTCCAAAGAAGGTTCTCCATTGTTGATTATCCAGGAGCCAGTAATGAATGTGTACTCTCAGGGGCCAGGGATTTCGGGGGATGAATTTCCCAGGGTTTAATCATCGTGTAAGGCCTCTGAGTGTGACTTTTTCCCAATAATCTACTTATCTCAGTAATTTACCCCTCCTACTGCATTGCAAGGAAAATGAGTCCCCCAGATTGTTTGCATGATAAGTAGCTGGGAATTGTGTGAGCCTTTCAAGAAACAGCCCTGAGTTGATTGTAGCGGCCTGAGCTAATGGTTTCCCATGTTGGCTGGCAGGTTACGGTGAAGAAGAGGATGGAAAACACCCTTTATCACAAGTACCATGCATTTGAAAAGCTGAAATCTTACAAATGTTGGCTTCCTGGAAGATATTTTCCCTTGCACTATAAATAGGTGAGAAAACGTCCCCCCCAGAGATAGGACTGGCCTCTTCGCAGCTAGCTCTGGACGTTAGCTCCTGGAGGAGTTCCGGGAAGGTTTTTGTTTTCGTTTCTGCCAATGGCTCACGCTAATTCCCCCCCCCCATCCCCCCTCCTTTTTCTTTCTAAGTTAAGTCAGCATTAAAGATTAAGCTGCTCTCTGCAAGCCATCAACTAGAAACTACTTTTAGGAAAAGTAAGATCTGCTTCCTA
The DNA here is from genome assembly GCA_004024625.1 of Mellivora capensis. NCBI lineage: Eukaryota > Metazoa > Chordata > Mammalia > Carnivora > Mustelidae > Mellivora > Mellivora capensis. The sequence goes on along the minus strand of PISX010007527.1, from coordinate 37,568 downwards.
AAATTTCCTGATTTTGTGTGTGTGTGTGTGTGTGTGTGTGTGTGTGTGTGTGTGTTTAAGGCACACATCACATTTATCCTGGAGTTTGTTAATACAAAAACGCGTCTAAGTAGCAAGTCCAAAATGGGTTTTCTACTGCGGAAAAAGGTTCCCTGAAATACCGTTCACTTTGCGGGGAGGGAGCTAGAACCTTCTGCACTATGCCCTCAGGGGACAGAGAGGGCTGCGTGAAATTTTTACCTAGACCTGAAGGCATGGGAACGTACTGGGAGCCGATCCCGGTTGGGTCAGAAAAAAGATGCGCTCTTTCCCGTGTTACTGCAGCTACCGGCAAAACTCGGGAAATTTCCAGGGAGGGGAGCAAGTTCATGCTGGGAAGAAGGCTGTATGTGAAGGGAGAAACAGAAGCACCTGCTTTCCTCTCTACAATTGGCCCTGCATGGCCAGTGCCCTCCTGTCTCTCCGATCGATCAGTCGATTGATCGATTATAGCTCAAACACCGAACATCACTTTCTCCAGGAAGCCCTTTCTGATCCGCATCCCAGGGAGTCTCGGGCTCTCTCACCACGTTATTTCATAGCATTTTCAGTTATGATTCCGCATTTTTTTCATATGGTCAGAATATTTCTCCCTCTCTCTCTCAACCCAAAAAGTTGGACCTCCCATGAGTACATAAGGTTCTTGTCTGTTTTTTATACGCCGTTAGAAGCTCAGTAACTCATTTCTCAGAAAGTATGTGCCGAATGGATGGATAGATGAGAGTACAGTCGTTTAAAGTATCTCCGGCAGAGGACCTCGGGGTGAGGTCTTGGTTTAACTGACGGCAACGCAGAATGAGTTTCAAGGCTTGTGAAAAGCGGGAAAGAGGGAGAAAATAATCATGAGCCTGGGAAGTATAGAGATACATGGGAGCAGACGTTGTGTGTGTGTGTGTGTGTGTGAGAGAGAGAGAGAGAGAGAGAGAGTCCATGTAGCCGTGGGCTACAAAGATGAGAAAGAATGAATTTTTTTAATATTTATTTATTTGACAGAGATCACAAGTAGGCAGAGAGGCAGGCAGAGGCGGGTGGGGAGGGGGGGGAGAAGCAGGCTCCTTGCTGAGCAGAGAGCCCTATGTGGGACTTGATCCCAGGAGCCTGGGATTATGACCTGAGCCAAAGGCAGCGGCTTAACCCACTGAGCCACCCAGGCGCCCGAAAGAATGAATTTTGAATGGGTTTTCCAGGAAGCAGAAGACTGACTAGATGGGCCAGGAACGGTGGATGGCGGACTGAGTTGGGTAGTTTACAGAGGTGTAGGCAGGGATGGGAGAAGCCAGAACACAGTCCAATTTGCTAGGGACCAGCAGTCAGGTCACCGTTACCCACACCCCCCTACCCGCCACCGCGAAGGAGCACGGGGTGGGGGGGCAGCTTTACTAAGAGCTCCAGTCCTTGGAGGAAGGGGGACCGCAGACCAGAAGGGTCGTGCTAAAGCAAGGAGAGAACCAGAGAAGAAACTCACCAGCCGCTCTCCCTCTCCTGACCTCTGACCTGCAGCCAGCGCCTCCATTGGCCAAACCCAACGGGAAACCCAAAGGCAAGGGAGCCGCCATGATGTGGTATGTGAAGATCAGCCCCCCGCCCTGCAAACCAGAGCATTAATAGAGCGACATTGACTGCTTAGGACTGTGACAAAGGGTCTTTAAGTATCTATAGTTTTACTCCTTATCTTTTCTACTTACTTTTTATTTTGAATATGTATTTTAACTGCCAGTACAGCCAACCGTGTATACCCTGAGAAATCTGACCTCTCTCTCCCATCTTCTCCTCTCCCCTCTTTCCCATATAGGTAACTACTTTTATCTGCTTCTCATGTCTTCTTCTAGATACAGGGGTGTGTGTGTGTGTGTGTGTGTGTGTGTGTGTGTCCGTCCCCTTATCACGTCCCTGTCTATATACCTCATATCCCCATCTCTCCGTATGAACGATAGTGTACTACATACACATATACTCTTCTGCCCCTAGCCCATTAGTTTATATACACATACCGGTATCTCTGTGGGGGAAATTCCCAGGTGTGGACATGTCAGTCAGTTTTCCCGAATTGCCCTCTGAAGGGGCAGCACAGTTCGGTACCTCCAAGCGATACTGTAGGAGAGCGATTCCATGCAACCTTGCTGGAAGAATGTGTCACTCAGTTCTTGACATTTTGCCCATCTGATGGTGAAAAACTATCATTTCATCATATTAGGTGAAGGCACGTGGAATTGCACTTTATGTGGCCAGAGTAGTGGGCCATCAGCACTTTCATACGGTTCAACTTAACAGCTTTATTTTGTATTTTTCTTGTGAGTGAAACAAAATGCCTTTTGATGGAGCTCAGCTACCCTTGTCTTCCTTTTTTGTTCTGAACATGCTTTTGACCTTGGCGTATTTTTCTATTGCTGGTCTTTTTCTTATCAATTTTAAGGAGCCCTTTGTACATTCAGGAGAAGAATCTCTTGTGAGAGTGAGTTTCAGATATTTTTTTTTCCCCAAATTTGTTTGTCCAACTTTGCTTTTGATAACTTTTGCCTGCAGAAGTCTCTGATTTTTATGTAATTGTAATGATCGGTCTTTTCCTTTATGACATGGATTCTTTTTTCTTTTTTTTTTTTTAAAGGTTTTATTTATTTGACAGAGAACACAAGCAGGCAGAGGCTGTCTAGAGAGAGAGAGGAAAAAGGGAAGCAGGCTTCCTGCTGAGCAGAGAGCCCGATGTGGGGCTGGATCCCAGGACCTTGGGATCATGACCTGGGCCGAAGGCAGAGGCTTAACCCACTGAGCCACCCAGGCGCCCCGACACACAGATTCTTAAGTCATGTCAATTCACCTCTACTCCAGAGACATGAAGGAATTCTTCTGGGGAATTTTTTTTCCTGGAGCTTTAATGGTTTTGTTTGTTGCCTTTAAATTTTGGATCCATTAGGAGTTTATCCCAATTTGAGGTCGAGAGACCACTTTTTCTCTTTCCAGATGGCCACTTGGTTGTTCCAACACCGTTGGTTCAATAATTCCATCCGTAGCCCTACTGATTACGGATATCACCGTGACCGTATACTAATTGGCAAGATCAGCTTTTGAGTCCCGGCAATGTATTTGAACTTTTCTGGCTGGAAATATATATATACACACACATATATGGTGACATTTCCTTAAAATATCTTTGTATAGGGGCACCTGGGTGGCTTGGTGGGTTAAGCCTCTGCCTTTGGCTCAGGTCGTGGTCTCGGGGTCCTGGGATCGAGCCCCGCATCGGGCTCTCTGCTCAGCAGGGAGCCTGCTTCCTCCTCTCTCTGCCTGCCTCTCTGCCTACTTGTGATCTCTCTCTCTCTCTCTGTCAAATAGATAAATAAAATATTTAAAAGAAAAATCTTTGTATATGTGAAGTTAGTAGTTTTGAAAAAAATGAGTACATGTTCATGGAACAAAATATAGACAAAACTTGGGTGATGAAATGACCCTAATTATACAATTTCCTAGTGTTACTATTTTCTGTGTATTAGTAGCCACGTGCACACACCTCAGGTAAAGAATAAGCTGCTCTAAAAGCCATGTCGGTACGATATAGTAGCTTCTGTGACACAGAATGATATTTCTGTTTCATAAAGCAGCCCCTGAGTGAGCGAGCGGTCTCGGGTCTAACTTAGAAAGGGAGGTCTCTTCTTCATGGGGAGGTCATTCTTTTTTTTTTTTTTTTCTTTTAAGGTTTAATTTACACACAGTAAACTACGACTTTTTATGTGACCAGTTCTATGAGTTTTGACAAACACATGGTGAAACCACTATCACGGTCGAAACATTAAATATTCCCACCATGGCGAATAGTTCCCTCCCACTACTTAGTGGTCAGTCCCTTCCCTTCCTCTCCCTTCCCCCGCCAGCACACCCAGCCCCTGACAATCACGGATCTAAATTCTGTCCCTAATGGTTTTTGCCTTGTCCCGGGACCATTCTTGGCCCACTCTCTCTCCATCTTGTCTCTCTCCCCTATGCAATGCAGATCCTTATCCCCATGGTCATGGTCAGGGCATGGGCTACACGTCAGGAAGGAGAGGGGCATTAACACGCATCGACGTGTTTGCAGAGCTGGAAGGGGGACGCATCACTTGGGCTCGCATTCCATTAGTGAGAGTGCAGTAACGTGTCCACCTAGCCCGGAAACGGACTCGCTTAGCCTTGAAGAAAGGGAACGTGAATGCCGGCGGCGGACTCCTCTCGCCGTCGCCCCTGCAGCCTGGCCACCCACGTATCCCCAGAGAACACACCCTCTCCCCGAGGGAGCCAGCCCAAGCCCCATCCAGTCACTACGTGCAACTCAAAGGCCAGGATTTCTGGGTGATGGCAGGTCTTCCCCGATAGATGCCGAGGGGGCTCCCCGTGGATCTAGGGACCTCAGAACTGAGACACAAGCTGTTCGTATCTCCCCTGCCCACCTCTTCCCCAGGATTATGGTTTCTTCAGGAACGGATGGGACTGCCATTCCGTGGGCCAGGAACCGCATCCTGGTTCCATCTCTATACACAGTCCTGGCTGATTTTGTGACTTCCCGCTACACTCCTCCTGTCTCCCCATTTCAAAAGCTGCTACTTTGGGGTTCCCTGGAAAGGTGGGTTTAGGAAGGATGGCAGTAAACCTCATCTCTGCCCTGAGGCTGAACCTCTTTCTTTGGACTTCTGGGAGCCCATTGGGAAAGGCTGTGAATACCTACAGCCTAACCTCCTCCTTAGGTCTGGCAGAACCGGGCCTTGCCACCCGGTCTTCTCAACCCTTTCCTTCAGTCTCCGCTCGTAAACCGACCAACTCTCGCATGAGCTCATCTCCTTCCTGTAGTGGCTTGCCAAAAGTTGGTTCCTTACTCCATGTGCGTTATCCCTAAATATATTTAATTATATTATTATAGTTATTTTAATAGAAAACTGTTAAGTAATCTCCTACCACCTAATTTTCAGGATTACGTGAGGCAGGTGTGAATGAATTCCTTAAGAAGCAGACCTGTGAAATCAACCCTGTAGTGAAATGTCACGAGCCGCAAAAGGCAGCTTTGCCTGCCACACTGCCAGGTGGGTGTACCAGAGACTTGGGTGGACACGGGCGGCGTCCAGCATTTACCGAATCTTCTTGATTAGAAATACTCTTGTAGTAGCTGAGGTGAGCTGTCACAACACAGAGGATGTAAATGTCCTGTGAGCCAGAAAGTTCCAACTGAAAGCTTTCAGAGGAGGATGACCATTCCGCGCACGTGGGAATATATACGCAGTAGACTTATTTGTAAATATCAAAGCTGTCCTTCCAGAAAGGCTGATTAAATAGAAAATGTATCCCCAGTCCAGTGGCAAAAAAGAAACAATCCAAAGCACTTCTCTTTCCCCAAATGTTCTGGCGGTGGGCAGCTGTATAGGCACATTCTTTTGAACTTACCAGGAAAAAGAATTCCTGTGTTATATACGCTGTTTCAGAATTCAGAAAAAAGAAGGAAGGCGTCTCACTTCACTGTGTGAAGTTGGAAAGACTCTGATGTCAGAACCCAACAAAGATGATATATATGCTGAATGTCAAAACTAAAAAGGCATTTAATAAAAGTCAGTGTCTGTTCTCAGTTTGAAATTAAAAAAAAAAAGTACACAGCAAAGGAAGTCATCAACAAAATGAAAAGGCAGCCCACAGAATGGGGAAAAACGATTGTAAACCATGTGTCCGATAAGGGACTGATATCCAAAATATATGAAGGATTCCACTCAATAGCAAAAAACCCCCAAACAATTCAATTAAAAATGGGCAGAAGATCTAGATAGACATTTTTTCAAAGAAGACATGCAGGTGGCCAACAGGTATATGAGAAGATGCTCAGCATCGCTCATCGTCAGGGAAACGCAGGTCAAAACCCTATGAGATACCATCTCACACCTGTTAGATGGGCTGATATCAAAAAGACAAGAGACCAGTGTTGGCGAGGACATGGAGAAAGGGCACCCTGCTGCTCGGTCAGGAGGAATGTAAATTGTTGCGACTGCTATCGAAAATAGGATGGAGGTTCCTCAAAAAATTAAAAAATGAAGTACCATAGGCTCCAACAGTTCCACTTCTGGGATTTATCTGAATACAATGAAAACACTAATTCAAAAGGAAATGTGCACCCCCGTGTTCATTGCAGCATTATTTACAACATGTTCGTGTACAAATGGAATAGTATCCAGCTCTAAAAAATAACGAAACCTTGTCATTTATGGCAACATGGATGAACCTGGAGGGTGTTACACTAAGTGAAATAAGTCAGCCAGAGAAAGACAAATACCATATGATCTCTCATTTGACAGAGGGAGACAGCGAGAGAGGGAACACAAGCAGGGGGAATGGAAGAGGGGGAAACAGGCTTCCCGTGGTGCAGGGAGCCCAGTGCGGGGCTCGATCCCAGGACCCTGGGACCATGACCTGAGCTGAAGGCAGATGCTTAACAACTGAGCCACCCAGGCGCCCCTCGTGTGTGGATTCTTAAACAAAACAAAACATAAAAAAAGCTCATCGATATAGAGAACAGATTGGTGGTTGCAAGAGCTGGGGGCTGGGAGAGATGAGTGAACTGTTGTTTTTTTTTTTTCTTTTTTAAGTTTAAATAAATAGAATACAATGTAAAAATTAAGAAACACTCTTGAAAGCCATGAAAGAAAAATAATTCACTGCAGATATATTTCTTGTTTATGACAAAAAGGCACAATATTATTAAGATATCAGTTCTTAAATTGATCTGAAGATCCAGTGCGATCCTCATAGAAATCTCAGCAAGCAGTTTTGTAAATAGCGACAAACTCGTGTTAAACACTGAGTCACATCGGCAGTTACTGATGAAGGACAAGTCAATGAACTCACACTTGCCCGTTTCAAGATTTATTATAAAGCCACGATAATTAAGAGAGCATGATGTTTTGAAATGAATGGACACATAGATAAATGGAACAGAACAGAGAGTCCATGAACAGATCTACACAGATACAGTCAACTTGACCTGGGTCAAAGGAATAAAAGCACATCAACGTAGAAAAGATCGTTTGTTTAGTTTTTGGTCTTTAGTCATCGTCAGCAAATGAGGGTACAAATGGACGACCACAGGAATTTTTTACACAAACTTTGCACCTTAGATATAAATTCACTCAAAAGTACTCATTGCCTTAAATATAAAATGCAAAACTATAAGAATTATGGTGGGGGACTTAGGAGAAAATCTACATGGGTTAAAGTTCAGTGATTAATTTTCCTATACGACACAGAAACCATGATCCATGAAAAAAATGACAGTGTAACTTTAATTAATTTACACTGTCTGCTCTGTGAAAGACTGCATTCAGAGAATGGAAAGGCAAACCACTGGCTAGGAGACTATGCTTCAAAACACTTATCTGAAGAAAGATTTGCATGAAATGTATACAAAGAACTAGTAGAATGCCACAATAAGAAACTAGACTTCCCAAATTAAAATAAATAGGCCAAGACAAGTAGATACCTAACCAAATAATATATATAAATGGGAAAAAACCATGTATAAATTGCTCAACATTGGGGAATTATTGGAAAACAGTATATATTGCACACTAGGGAAAAGCACATTAAAAAAATAAAGATTTTTTTTTTAAAGCAGCTCTTCAAGCTAGGAATTAAAGATGATATCGTACCCAGTAATAACTATTGCAGACTAAATGCTGCCATCTTGCCTGATGGTAAAAATTTACAAGATCAGATCAGGGACAAAATAAGAATGTCCCCTTTCACTGCTGATGCCCATCATTCATCTCTACAGTGTGCAAATAAGTAAAAATAAGGTGGAATCAAACTTAGCATGTTTGTAAACATTTGTAAGACTCTACCTGGCAAATTCAGGAGAATCCACTAAAAACCAAAAGGAAAGCCAAGTCCTTTGCCAATTATAAGACAAATACACAAAAAGTGGTTCTCAGAAACACCCCTAACCAGTTAGAAAATGTCACAGAGAACAGAGAGGGCACATTGACAGTAGCTCCAGGGACACCTGGGTGGCTCAGTCGGTTGGGAGTCCAACTCGATCTCGGCTCAGGTCTTGATCTCAGGGTCGTGACTTCAAGCCCCACATATGGAGCCTACTTAAAACAAAAACCCCCAAACAACAAACCAATAGCTACAAAAACTCAGCAAGAAGTAGGGGACCTTGAAGAAAACTAAAACACTACTCAGGTTCGAGACCCAACTGTAGCTGAAGCAAAAGCAAAGGAGGGGTGCTCCCCGGAGCTGGAACTGGTGGGGGGGGGGAGGGAGGTCACACCCAGAAGAATTGCAGATCACAACTAGAGGAACTGAAACCTTACAGAGCAGGACAGGATCCTTGGCACCCCCAGGACTGTGTTAGGTCCGCAGGGCACAGGTGTTGGGAGTACGCACAGCTCCAAACCCACAGGCTTGCCAGAGTCACAGTCATCACGGGGTCATATATTTAGGGCAGCGGTTTTAGGATATGCAAGAAGTAATTGTTTCTGATGCACACAGAGGCACCACGGGGTTAGTGGTGGGGCTGTGCACCATTCCTCCTTTACCGTCTCTGCGTCGGCTTCCTGCTTTCCTGCCACAGACTGTCTTTCCTCTCATGGTGGAGAGCACTGTGCCGGGTAGCCGCACGTTCAAGTCCCTCTTCCTCTGTGGAAGGGTTCCTTCCTTAACAACAATCAGGAGGGTCGTGGGAAAGGGTGCTTTGGGTCCCGGCTGGGGTCTTGCATCCACCTATGAAACAGGAGTGCCTGCGTTTGGCTTAGCCCCTGGTCAAGGTGCAGGCAAGCTATTTTATGCAGGTTGCTTGGGTGATGGTGGGTAGGAAAAATTATAGCTACAGACAGAAGATTTGAATAAATGTAGGGATGTGCCATTTTCCTAGATAGGCTGGCCTAAAGTGTAGAGATGTAGATTCCCCCCAAGTTAGTTTATAAATTTCCCACTCTGATTCAGAATCCCAGAGGGAGTTTGGGGGCTCCTTGACGTCACGCTTCTAACGTTCATTGTAGTAGCAGACGTACATAGTGAGATTAGCTCAGAAAATTCTGCCCAGGGTCAGGAAGCCAGCTTAATTTGTGTATTTTTCATCTTGGTATTAGTTTATCATCTGTCCTAGCTTAAAATAAGATCCAATGTTGACACCTGATTTTTAAGGCTTTTCTCCCAGAACAGTTTTTATATAAGCCAGGGAGCTAGGAACTGGGTATTCAGAGATCTAACATCTGATACTCTAATGCCACTCAAATTATTTTGAGTGCTGGCTCTCCACTAGGTGTGTGGGGTTTCCTTAGACATAGAAGGCGTGCTCCCTTCCCACCTATTACTGTACTCGGCTTTTCCAGCCAAAGACAGGCATTAGACATTATGAGTTTGTTATCACTCCATATGATTCAGGGAATCGGTTTGCTAACATGAAAAGAGCCGGAAGAAGTTACAAATGATCTGATTGGAAACTACAAGGATACAAAAGAAAGTGGGGGTTGGTTGGTGGAGATCTGTAGTTACTGCACATCCCTGGGGGAGATGTGGATCACATGGGTTTTAAATGTCGGGACCTCCGCGCAGTAGTAGTAAGAGCCTGGAGTTGTACAGAATTTCCAAAGACGCCAGAGATGGCTTAAGAGAGAGCACATGCTGACTACCTCACCAACGGAGGAATGAAGAGATGGAGAGGAGAGGCGCCTGGGTGGCTCAGTCGGCGAAGCGTCTGCCTTCAGCTCAGGTCATGATCCTAGGGTCCTGGGATCCAACCCCAAGTCGGGCTCCCTGCTGGATGGGGAGTCTGCTTCTCCCTCTGCCCCTCTCCCGACTCATGCTTGGTCGCTCCCTCTCTCTCTTTCTCTAAAATAAATAAAATCTTAAAAAAAAAAAAAAAAGAGAGGAAATGTCAGTGTAAAAAAAAATAGTGGTTGCATGGGAAGTAAATTCAGGTCAGAAAGAGCGACATTTGCGATTTTGTGTTTGTCAATGGCACTCTTCTTGGGAAAGTAAACCCATGCCTGGAAAGGAAAGCGAGTGTGTAACGCATGGTAATGCTTTTGTCGGGATGTGTCATGTCCAGTTTCTTTGGCTTTGGAAACGATGGGGGAATTTTCAACCCTGGAAATTTGTTTTTAAAAAAAGGCGAGATGAATGTTTGTCTTCTGTGATTTATGTTCATACCTAGTTTGGGTTCCAAGATCTCAGCTAGATAACCGCATACAGCCCTCTCCATCTCCAAGTGTCAGCTGGTTGATTAAGGCAAACCCAGACTGAAAGTCAGGGAGTTTACACGGCATTCACAGTGACAAAGAATTTGAAAGGATGACCTTTAGAACGAGAAGCAGCCCAGCTCCCCTGACTGGAGGCCAGAAGTAGCACGTTAAACAGTGTAAGAACAAAGACTGAAACAGGCCGTCCCCTCCTCCTCTCAGATCATGGGTTTTTACAGCTCAAAATCCGTTCCTCAGTTTGCCTTGGAAATGATATGCAGATACGTATGCTAAGACCCAGTGTTCAGTGCAGCATATGTTTGGAATTAATCACAGAACCACATTTGCCTCAGCTGCAAAACTGGAGCTCACAGAAGTGTGGAAACAATGTTGAGATATGCATCTAGAAGCAAAGGTCAGGCTGCCTGGGCCAAGACGCATGTCGGGGAGAGTGTGTCTTGGTCGCCAGGGCCATCTGAAGTCCAAGAACATACGTGAACCCCAACGGCCCTCAGACCGTGAACCCCCAAGGCCAGAGGGAAATGACCTTCCGCAAATGGGGGGGCCAGCGAAAGTGAGGGAGCTCACAAAATGCTGACAAAAGAAAAACCAGGTGGGAAGGTTAGCCCATCTGGCTAATTGGTCACAGACTGTAAATTCCCCTCCAGCCACATCTGCCCTCCCTACTTAGGAGAACCTGGGTTTTCTGAGGACTTGCAGAGAAACGTTTGCAGGAATGGGTGCCACTCAGGTCGGTGAGGGGGTTGGTTTTTAAAGTTGAAGGTCAGAAATATGTCGGCTTATGGAGCGTTCGTGGGAGAGGCAAGAGATGAGAGAGGAACGGGACAGGGTGAGGAGGAGGGTGGAAAGCCATTCAGGAAATCCCGGACTAGTTCCTCCATCGGCCTTTTGGTTGCCAGATTCTATCCTGTGCCTGTGGGTCCCGGGGGACCAGCCCGGGGCCCAAGGTGCAGGGGTCAGAACGTTCCGCACCCTCTCCAGCGCCCGCTTCGCCAGCATACACACTCATACACCTACTCACATCTGCTGCTCTTCGGTCATTGCCTGTCTCCGGTGTCTGCTGTCTTCTGCTCTAGCGCACAGGAATCCTGAGTTCATTCATGCTCACATACCGGGGACAGAAAGTGTCATCCCAGCCAGCCATCCTGCCGTTTCAGATGCGAACAGACTAAGAGAATGACAGACTCCTAAACAGAATCCCCCTGTGGTGGAATTTCAGGCACCCTGAGTCCGAAATCCTGGGAGGGAAGACATTTGGGAGCAGAGAGAAAGGACTTCTTTCTACTCGTCAGGCTACCCCCAGTTAGGTGACTATTTGGTCTGGCCTTGTTTGGTACACAGAGGTTACTTGGGGTATAAGCATGCTGCTCAAAATACACCGGGGTCCCCAACTGTCCCTGTCTTCTGATTGTGTCCCTAACAAACGTTGCCTGACCCCAGAGCCCTTACTCGGCTTGAGAATTGAGAGGTTCTCTCTCTCGTGTGCCGACCAAAGGAACTTCCAGATCTGTTCCGCTGCCTCCGTTAGCTACATTTGAAACTCGGAGTTTAGTTGGCATTTTAAGTAGATGAAGAGCCTGTCTGTTAAAGAAGTGTGGCGGGCAGGGTGGCAGAAAGGGGATCCTAATGCTGAGTTGCTAGATTCACAGGTGTATCGGAAGCGGGATTCAGCGCCTCTTTTTCTTGAGTCTGCACCAAGAGTCTGCACCAAGTCTTCACTGTGTAAAAAATGATGCAGGGCTCGACCATGTGTGAGTCAGGTTTGGAACTGCAGTCACAGGCAGGAGAGGTCACCGTGGGAATAACGGGCTCCCTGTGCGCCGGGCCCCAGGCGGGGGGCGCCCTACGTGTTACACCGTCTGACCTTCACATCTGCCCTCCGCAACAGGTACGTGAGTTATCTCTGTTTACAAGATACAGCAACTCGAGAATCCACTGAGCTCTTCCCCAAGCAACTTTGCTGTGTGTGTCTCCTTTGCTGTGTCTGTGTTACACTACAGCAAAATTTATGTGTGTTTAAAAAAAAAAAAAGAGTGAGAGACAGAGAGACCAGTGAAGCCCAGAGAAGTTAAGTGTCTTGCCCTGAGTCCCCGAACTGGCACCAGAGGCAGGATTCAGCCACCACATTTGTCCCCCTTTGAAACCCACTTAGCTTCTCCTCTGTGCCACGAACCCTTCCCGTTTAATTATATACGATCATACATTGTTCATACAAGTGAGCGGAATTGGTACTCTCTTCTGCTGCCAGTCCTTCATCTTGTCATGTCATCTTCTAGAAATTTCCTTGCTGTTTTAGTGTTGTCTCTTCATGATTTAGTTCTTTGTTCCCCCCACCCAGGCTATATACTTCTTGATTGTTGAGTCAACGAGTGAATGAGGGTCTTGTCCTAACGGTTACGCTAAAACGCACGTTTCTAAGACCATGTCCTAGACTCATTTGTTTCGTTGTTTATTCCGTGAAATTATGAGATGTTCACCACCTGCCCAGACTAGGAATATAAAGTTGAAGAAGATGGTGTCTTCTTTCAAGAGGCTTGGTGTCTAAGGGGCAGACAGACTTATGTCTTTAAAAAGTAGGGGCGGACAGACTCAGTACAGGTTCCCAGACAGAACGTCTTCGTGTAGAGTGGGAGCATCCAGGAGGAAGTGGCAAGGCTAGGTGAGAAGGGCCTGATAGAGGAGGTAACTGAGTGTGGAGAGATGAGTGAGTGCTGGCCAAGGGCCAAGGCCACAGCCACAGCTCACTGTGTCTGTCTGCCAGGTCTTCCTTAACAAAAAACCACGGGCCGGGTGACCGAGATAACGGAAATGTGTTTTCTCATGGTTCTGGAGGCTGGGACGTCCAGGATCAAGGTGCTGGCAGCACTGGTTTCTGGTGAGGCCTCCTCCTTGCATTGTCCTCCCATGGCCTTCCCTGTGCCAGGTGTGAGGAGTAGGGAGGAAGAAGAGGGAGATGGAGACAAAGCGTGAGCCCCCCAGTGTCTCTTCCTCTCCTTATAAGGACACCAGCCCTGTTGGGTGAGGACTCCCAACCTTATAACCTAATTTAACCTTCATTACCTCCTTAATCAGTCATATGGGGGTGAGGGCTTCAATGTACAAATTGAGGGGGGGGACATAAGTCAGTCCATCATGCATGCCAACACCCAGGATTCCCTGGCTCCCCCAGTTCCCCCGATCCCTCTTCATGGAGGAGGCACCCCACGATCCCTCTGTTCATGCTTGTTTTCAGAGTCCTTCCTCGTGCACCCTGCCCGCGCCCAGAAGCCTTAGCGCGGTGATTCAGTCTTTCCAGTCTGCCCTTTATCGTCTGTTGTAAAGAGCATAGGGCTGACCCAGCTCCGACTTGCAAAACATCGGGCGTCAGCTGTTCGTTCCACCGTCCTCCAGGGCTGGCCATGGTGGGGAAGCAGCAGTTGCCTCTGCCCTCACCCCAAGGAATCCCTTGTGGATCTGGCTCCCCACAGCATTAAGGGTGCAACACCGTGAACAAAGGAGACTTCTCCCACTTCTCCTGTAGCAAGTGACTGCAGAGCGCAAAATACATCGTGAACGTAAAGGCTCTTTGCAAAATACAGCGTGCAGGATTCAGTCCAAAAGCAGTTAAAGTCTTGTGCTTCTGCAGCCGTGTTTTCCGGTGGTGAGGGATCATCAGACCCTCTCCCATCCCCTGTGTCACTGTAATCAGATAACCCAAAAGGCCCTTCACCGGGTCTCCGAGGATTCTCCGAAGCCGCCTTACCGCTCACACGCACCCTTCTCGCGCGCTCACGTTATGATGCGATCATTTTCAATCCTAGTCCCTAAATTCCAGCCCTCTGTGTAGCCTTCCTCGCCCGACGGGGGAGGAACAAACCACTTCCTTTTGGAGGGGGTGCTTGGGAGGTACAGGGCCCGGGGGAGAGCCGCACAGCCCGACTGTGGATCTGAGCCCCCTCTGTTACCAGCTGTGTGACCTGGAACACCCCTTTGTTATTCTTCTGCCGGAAGCTCGGGGTGTGGGTCCTCTCGCCCCTGACAGCTGCAGTGTTGGCCACGGAGCCTGGCTAACTTGACTCCGCAGCCAGCAGAGAGCTCCTCGGGACAAGGGCGGCACAGCGCAAGGAGCGACAGAGACATCCCTCTTGTGGTAAGGTTTGTGAGGATGACATAGTTAAGACACAAGAACAACGCTTGACCCCCAGTAAGTGCTTCATAGGTCCTTTTCCTCCTCCATCGGTAGACTTGGAGGAACGTGGCTACGGAGGCGTGTGTTGTTACTCAGTGGCCTACCCAGTTCCAGAATGTTGCTGCATTGAATTTGTTTGCCCAACCAACCAGTACTCGTCATGATCATTACGAAGACTTCGTGCTCTGTCCCATTTTCTGGCAGATTCCCTTCATCTGTGTTGAAAATAGTCTCCGGAGAGCCAGCTCCCTGGCCCAGCCTCAGGCCCTGTGCTTGAGGATGGGGCCGGGGGACAAGGCCACGACATTTGAATACTCAGAGGTTCCTGAGCATTTGGGGCTCAGGAACAGAGGGGCAAGAGGAAACCAACCGCCCTTTGCAGACCTAAGGCCAGGAGTGAATGTTTCCAGGCTGAAGGGGTCCAAACGCACAGCTAAAGGGGACTCTTTCCCGAGTTCGAGTTCGGTGAGAGGAGGAGACTGCTTTCTGCCTGGCCCCGGGCTCAGAGTGGAGCAAGCTAGAGGGTAGGCTTTCACAGGTAGCCAGAGAAACACCCGATGCTTTCCCTTTATTGTGTCTGCTGAGTGGTTCTCTTTCCCAGCCTGTGTTGTGTTATGAAAGAGACAAGTTTAATAAACAGATTCTATTTTTATTCCGAGCCACGGCTTGGAAGAGCATTCCGTCTCCCGACCGGGAACCAGGAGCCCCCTTGGCCCTACGCGCCTGTTACTCTCTCTGCCGCCACTTGGTGGTGACATACCGAAGCTTGCAGGGGGAGGTCTCAAAGCCAGTCCACACTGAAGCCCCACTACTGGACACCACGGCTGAGACCATGCTTGGACTCTCAGGGTTCCTCTGCCCTTACCCTTCTGAGATTCATGTTCAGGGACCCCTTGTCTGATGTGTCCCTCTGACCACGCGAAGAAGCTGCTTGTTCCCAAGTCCCGGTTCTGGTCTGGTTGGCTGGCAGCTTCCAGCCCTTGGGAACACATAGGCGTATGTTGAAAAACAGTCCTGTTTCCCCTTAGTTCAACTAAGGCAAGGCTGGAGAATTTCAAACAGAACCGTTCCTTGGAAACAACAGCAAAATATACACAACAGCATAAATAAATGGGTAAGCTCACGGAGTCTGGCCGGCCGGGACTTACGGATGGAACAGCGCGCTAGGCTGACCGGCCAGCAAGCCTTCCAGACTGTCCAGAGAGCCTCGTTCCTTCTCCCACCTTGGAACCTAAGAACCTTGTAGAGCGGACTGGAACGAGGACAGCCCAGCCACGATCCCAGGAGAGATTTTATTTATAATTCGTAAACTCCATATTCCAAAGAAGATATGGAGTAGTTTATGATAAAATGTGTGTGTGTGTTTAACATCAGCGCGGCTGAAGAAATTGAAAACGTTTACCCGTAGACAAGAGCATAAATAGAATATATCAAGCACTAAATTAATCTCGTGCTGAAACACCAAATTCAGTGCCAGGAAGAGAATCCTGGAAAACCAGCGTGCAAAAAGAATTGTCACCTATTTATTTACCCAGTGACAATACTAACAGAAAAGAAAAGGGACAGCGCTTTCTAAGAAGAGCTAGCTCTCTCCTGGCCTGAGTATTTTTCGCGGTGCTGGCAGCATGTTAATTCAATGGTGATTTCGTAAAACACCCAGAAACTCTCTCTGCTCAGTCGATGAGCAATGTTTGTGTTGATACTCCTTTTAGATCTGATGGGCTCCTCCTCCCTTCCCAGAATTTGCTCTCCGCGGCTCTGCTGCATGTCCTTCTTGTGGCTGACCTTAGGTCAAGTGGGAAAGCCCCCCAAAGGGTGTCCCCCACTCCGGCAGACTACACTAGAAGGGAATGAGCCTAGGGGAGTGGATGGAGGGGCAGTCAGCACAGCCTCAGAAGATGGGCGCCCTGGACGGGACATAGAGACGATGATTCCATTATTTGCTCATGCCATGGAGAGTTCGAGATGCCCTAGCTTGAAAAGAATGCCTCTCAACCAGAGATCAGGACTCGCCAGAGGCTCCTTGACGTTCCTTCTCTGTGCAGTAGCACGATGGGATCTGAGATGTTTCTCCTGCAGTTTGGGGTGCGCTCGAAAGTCATATGATCGTCAGTGTGTGGTCAGCTTGTTGAAATCTTTTGTGTGTGTGTGTGTGTGTGTGTGTGTGCTGGCGGGACAGCCAAAGAGAGACCGTTGAGAGTCTGTGTTTCTCTTCTCTCTCTTGCATCCGGGTAAAGGGTCTGATCCGTATGGTTCAGGTGGGGGTGGAACTCACCCCCTCCAGCCCCCCACCCCTGCTGCAGAGGTGCCCTTGATCCCCATGGCCAGCAGGCAGAGGGAGGCATTTCACACAGACTCTGGCCTGGGGATGACTCGAAATAGTGTCCAGGCATAGTTCACAAAGACAGAAGTGCAGGGTCCGTTTCAAACCAGGAACAGAAAGCCCCGGGTGACCCCTCCCACCTCCCTTCCCCCTGGGCCCCGGTCCCCTGAGGGGAGTGCTCTCAGCTCCTCCCCTGGATCGCACTGTCTTCCTTCTGCAGAATATGCTTGTACTCCTAGGACTTGCTCTGACTGCGGTTTGAGATGTTGTCTGTTGACTTCTGCCGTGGAAGGTGGACTTCGTCCTTTCACTGGCTGCCCCCCACCCCCTCCTGCGTGCGCACGCGCACACGTGTGCACACACACGCACACCCCTCCTCTCTGCTTCCAACAGAGTTCGATCACAGTTGTTAGGTAGATCATGGTTCAGCATTTTCATTTCGACCATATCGGTGTCTTTAAGCAAGCCACATAGCTTACTATAATTAGACTTCCTTTCTGACCCAGTATTTTGGCTTTTCTGGACTTAGTCTCATCCTTTCCCTTTCCTTCTTGTAATTCTGGCCCTGAATCGCTACGGAGCTGGGAAATGCCTCTAGATCTGTGAGCTGTGCACCAGTGGACCCATCCTGTCCGTATTCTGCTCTCTGTTCGGGACTCAGCCCTCCTGAGCCCCCAGCTTCTGTTCGAACCCAACTGCAAGCTCTCCAGGCCCCTTGCTCCTCCGCTGCCCTGGGACTTTGATGTCTTCCTGAGATTTTTCTCCCCTCGCTCTCCCCTCGGAGCCCCCTTCCTTGGAACTCGTATCTTCTTCCTTGGTTTACCTCCTGGTATGATGGGGCACACCCTCTCCTAGCTCTCTGACGGGGACTGCCTGGGAAGCGTATTTCTCGAGATACAGCATGTCTGAAATTACCCCCTTTCTGCCTCGCGCAGTTTAACGAATTGACTGCGTATAAAATTTTTGGCCAAAGACAATTTGTGCTCCGAACGCTAAAGGCATCTTTCATTGTCTTCTGGCTCCCAGTGTTGCTCCCGAGAAGTCCAGTGCCATTTCGTCCTGAGTCTTGTTACACTTCCTGCTTTGCTTTTTAGAGCTTTTCCCTAGTGTGAACGTTCTGGATCTCATACGGAAGGCCTTTGCATAGTGCCAGCCCCCTGTCCTGGTGTTGGCAACTTGGTGAACCCTTCCGGCTAGAGTTCATTTTTTCTTCTGTTAGAGCTTTGATAACTACCTCCTCTCCTTTTCCTTTCCTTCTGGCACATTCTACGTTCATGGTTGGCTGTTGGGCCTCCTGGTTTAATTTTGTCGATTTCCCTGGGGCACCTCAGTGGCTCAGTCAGTTAAGCATCTGCCTTCGGCTCGGGTTGTGGTCTTGGGATCCTGGGGCTGAGCCCCTCGTCAGGCTCCTCACTCAGCAGGGAGTCTGCTCCATCCTCCTGCTCATGCTCGCGCTCTCTCTCTCTCTCTCTCTCAAATAAATAAATCTTTCTAAAGAAATTGTTGATTTCCTTGTTTTCTCTCCTGTTTCTCATTTCTTTGTGTTTTTGTTCCTTTCTGGAACATTTCTTCAGCTACTTCTTCACATCCATCCCTTGGTTTACTGCCACTGTCTTATTTTTGTGACTTGGGTTTTCTGATTTTTAAATGGTACTCAGTTCTGGTTTCAGAAACACAAAATCTTTTAGTAGACATTATATCTCTGAGGATATCAATTAGTGTTTCTTTGACGGTTTCTTCTGTTGTTTGCTTCATCTTTTCCCTCAATTCCTTTTCATGCTTTTGGTGGGGATGGTTGGCAGGGAGAAGGGGGAGTGATTTGAGGGTTGTGTTCTCTTTTTCTCTTGTGTCAAATGTCTAGTGATGCTTGGCTACCCATTACTGTTTAAGAATGAAACTCCAGGGGCGCCTGGGTGGCTCAGTGGGTTAAAGCCTCTGCCTTCAGCTCAGGTCATGATCTCAGGGTCCTGGGATTGAGCCCCGCATCAGGCTCTCTGCTCAGCGGGGAGCCTGCTTCCCCCTCTCTCTCTGCCTGCCTCTCTGCCTACTTGTGATCTCTGTCTGTCAAATAAATAAATAAAATCTTAAAAAAAAAAAAAAAAGAATGAAACACCAAAAGACACCCAAAAGTTGTGTATGCATCAGTGGGGTCTCTTGAGTTGTAACTTTGCCCAGAGGACGATCAGACAGGGGAGGAACCTAGTCATTTTATTGGGAACCCCAGATGTCCCCTAGCAGGTTTTTTTCTCTTTAGTTGGTCCCTTTCTGCCGAGGGGAGACCTATAGTCCCCTGTCTGGTGAACAGAAGCTTAGCCAGCGGCATCTGGGAGCCCAGTAGGGGGGATGGGATAGCCAGCTCTCTGGTCCACATGAAAAGTTTTATTTAATTTCCCAATTTCCACCTCTCACCTAATCTCTTCCTTCTCCTGTGCCTGCTGTCCCGTGTTTAGAACTCCTCTGGTGCAGTTTCTCCTCTGAACCTCATTCCCGAGAGGATAGTGGGGAGGTAGCTGCCTGGTCGTGGAGGGTGACAGAAGGGGGTCCAGGGTGTAACTGAGGCTCATGTCATTTGTAACCAGCACCCCCTGTTTCCAGCTCTGCCTTCACAACTACCTTGTGCATCCCTACCCCTGAGCCTTTCCAGGGGCCTGGGGTACCAGTCAACTTCCCACTTTGGATTCCCACCCTGATCCGTTGTTATCATCTGTGCCCTGTTGTCCACGGCTGTCTTCCCACATTTTACTGACCCGTCTGAGTGGATATCGCGTCCTCCCTGTTCTTTTGGTTTATAGACAAATCCCTTTCTTCTCCCTCTCGCGGGCAGGGGGATGCCATGGGCGGGTACAATGGTGGGTGTTGAGTTTTTCCAAAGTCAGCATGTGCCATACGTCATCCTCCCCAGTCTCCCTCACACCCCCTCAAGGTGGTAGGTGGTCTTATTCCTATACTGCAGCTAAGGAGTGAAGACCCCAGAGGTCAAGGCCCTCTGTCAAGGTCACGTTAGCGGATCAGTGACGGAGCCGCGATTCCAGTCCAGGTATACGCCTCTGAAACCCGCTCTTTTGACCACATCACACGTCTTTCTGATGCTCTGGGCTTGCTCAGGGATTCCTCCTCACCACACCGCACAGTATTAATCAGGAACACATACCACACACATTCCCCAGGGGCCATGCAGTCCAGCTGAGAGAGCGGGTTTTTTTTTTCTTCCTTTGTTCCCCGAAGCAATTATTTCTTTATTTCATTTCAAGACCCGGCCTCTGCAGCTGCCGCAGACAGCTTAGAGTTGTCTGAAGGCGGAAGACCAGAACCGAAGCCGTGCGCTTATAAGCCATCCAACTTGAAAGATGTGTTGAGGTAAAATAGCACTGCAAAGCTTCCCCAGCAAACCTTTTTTTTTTTTGGCGGGGGTGTTTTTTCTTTCCAAACTGAAAGACAACCATTTGTACTCTTCGTGCATAAGAATCTTGAGCTCTGGCCGTGTTCAAGATGAGATTTTTTTCTCCCCCCCCCCTTTGGTAATTTCCCACCCCAATGAAGCAGACAGTATAGTCTTCCAAAGCCAAAATAATGGTGTGTTGCACATCGATCATCGATATTTACAAGTCAGAGAGGAGTGCCTGTGGGTGGGCTGAACCACGTCCCTTCCCTTGTCCCTTCTGGAGAAGCAGCCTGCTTGTGCTAATGCAAGTTTGTTTTCATTCGGAATCTTTAAGATGCGAATGAGAGCTGTGTGGGCAGAGCTGAACTGCCGGGTACATTGGGAGTTCAGCCGCTTGGGTGGAAAGGCTAGGGTCGGACTACGTGGGGAAGCGTTCGAGTGTAGTTGTGCATCCCAGTTATGATCTTGCCCTATTTTTAAATTTTTTTTAGCCCCACCAAGTCTGATATTTCCCTTGGCGTTCCCGGAGAGCGAGGTCCGTACAATTATTGGCAAGGGCCCGGTGCAGGAAATACGGGGTTTCCAGAAGTCCGTTACAACTTTTCAGAAGTATTGAGCAAAATTAGTCATGTTTGAAGGGAAAACGGGAAGGTGTTGTTTGTCTTTGAAGTATTTGTTTCTCTAAGCATGAGTGTCGTAGCAGCTGGTGGTGGAGACGGGTTTGTTTCAAGCAGACCTCGGAGGGAGCTGCGTGTTCGTCCCGGAGAGGCCGGTGACAGCTTTATTCGTGATTTCCAAGCGCGATCGCCCCAAGCCACGACCGTTCCAAAAGACATTCTGCCTCTTTTCCCTAAGGCGATCATCGCTGTACCCCTCCGCATCCTAGATCGTGGGTCGGGGCCAAAACGGCATCTTGGCTGTGCTTTGGCCTTAACCCTGGCCGCTGCTGGGGCCCTGGAGAAGTGGCCCAACTAGGGCAGATCAGGAGCGACAGGAAGCAGCCCGGGGCTCCCGGAGCTGGGGGGGATGCGGGGGGGGATGTTCCGGATGCCCCAGCTTTGTATCAGTACTGCGGACCTTTCCGGGGCTTCCTCCTGATTCTGGCTGTCTGTCCAGCAGCACCAAGGGCAATGTTTCTGTCAACCAGATGTCGGCCGAGGTGCTCGTTGAAAACACAGATCTCTAAGCCCCACCTCAGGCTTAATGAACCTACCACTCCAGCTGGTGGGGCCTGGGAATCTGCTTTTCCCTCCCGGCACCATCGCCTCCCCCCACTTTGCCCCACCCACCCCCCCATGATTCTTAGGCAGATCGTATTATCCAGGGACATAGTTTTCAAACTTCCTTAATGATAAGAATCACGTGATAGTCTTTCTAAAAATACAAATTCCTGAGCCCCATCCCAGATCTACTGGCTCGGGATCTCCAGCAGGGTGGGGGCCCAGGAAGCAGTGAGAAGGGAACCTAGCATTCCAGAAAACTTAAGATCCGGAGGCCAAGGTTGCCTGCTGGAAACCATCAGAGAAAAGAAATTAAGCCCCACCCATGACTTGGAAAGACTTTGCATCTGGTAATTAAAAGACAAGTTCGAGACTTAGAAACTAGAAAGACTGAGGAAGACTGGGGGGTCTTTGGGCCCCAGGCAAGTCATGCCAGAAAGTTCCTTCAGTTACTTTTCCCCATTTGCCTGTCACATTTCTGAGAATCGTTTTTTTGTTTTGTTTTGTTTTAAGATTTATTTATTTGAGAGAGACAGAGTGAGCAAGCGAGCAGGGGAAGAGCAGAGGGAGAGAGAGTGTCCCAAACAGACTCCCCACTGAGCATGGAACCCTATACTGGGCTCTATCTCACAGCCCCGATGTCCTGACCCGAGCCGAAATCAGGAGTCGGAAGTTTAACTGTCTGAGTACTCAGGTGCCCCACCATTCTGAGAATCTTTGAAACTTTCTAATTCTGCCAAGCTGAGGTCAAGATAAAAAGTCAGTCCTTATTTTCCGCTGGTGGAAAAAAAGATCTAGGGATAATTTTAAATTTATTTTCTTTTCACTAATCACTTCAAAAATTACGTTTCACTTGCCTTGACTTCTCAAAAGCAAGAGTAGCTTTTTATACTTTTAAAGAAAAAAATTTTTAAACACTTGTCACTTCTCGTATCTTCTGAAGTTCTCAACTTTGCCTGTATGTAAACCGTGAGCCTCTAGGATCTGAACAAACATGTATTGTGTATCTCTGTCTCCCTGGGTGCAGGTCGATGTGTAGCACGTGAAGTGAATGCTACATGGATTCGGAAGAATATATTTTATTTCCCTTGCTAAGTTTATTTTCTTTAGCTGGAGACTATCAGTGTGAAATTTAACCTCCCCCCCCCTTTTGGGGAGGCCTCTCACATGTGCTTGATTACTGGTTTATTAATTTGAAGATTTATGGAGGGGCAAAAATGCTGATTTTTTTTTCTTCTAAAAAAAAATGTCAGACTGAGAGACAAAACATGAAATTGTACATACCTGCAAAGAGATGTCCAGATCCCCTGTATCCTGGTGAGGAAATTTCATTGCATAAATGGGTTCCTATTAGTTGATGGAAAAATTAAGGTAACTGGAATCCCCAGTTCGCCAGTCGTGCCAGCTAACTGACGTATTAGTGTCCTGTTTAAGCTCTCGGCGCTATTAAATTAAATGGTCATGACACGAAACCTCAGAAAAGTCTTATTGTTGTCTAGAAAGATTGTGTACAGGTGTTGCTGGCCTGCGTTAGAATAAAAAAGGCTTCAGTATTCTCAAAAATCATTTCCTCTACTGAGGAAATGTACCATAGTAAAATAGTCTTTTGCAGTACAGTAATTGCTGGCTCTCGGCTTCAAAAGAAAATCCTTGAATATTATTCAGGTTACTGTTTCCACCAGGCTCTGGTGAATGGATGGCCTCTTTGCGTTTGATTAATAAAATGACTCCAGAAAATAAAAGGAACTCTCGTTTAATCCCTCCAGACAGAAGTTGTTGGAACCATTTAGCTGCTCAAGAAATTTGTTTTTAAATTTTAAAAGATGCGCGCAGTTTAAGCTTCGAGAATGAAGGGAACTGTTCCATGCGTCGCCAAGGCTCTCCGTTGGAAGCTTGGCACACTGAGTACTTTGCTTGAGTTGATATCTTCACCCCATGAAATGCAAACTCAGAGAATTTTTATTGTAAACACAGAAGGTTAAATATTTATAGAAAGGGAAAAAACTCCTTCGTATAAGAAAAGGCAGTTCTAATTATCCACAACTTTTTGTCAGCGTCAAAAATATTCTCTGATGGTGCGGGGTTCCCAAGTTACCCTGGGCTGCCCTGTGAGCTTCGTAAGATAAGTCTCTCAGATGCTCATCACCCGGGGTCACAGTTCGTAGATCTGTATTTGCGAACACCCCCCCCCCCCGTTTTTCCTCTTGAGGGTGCCCTGCCGGCCACCCCGACCCCCTGGGAGTCCGTCTAATCTCTACACCAACCACAGACGAGCTCTTTCTTCCACTTGTGCTGACATCTGGGATACCCATTTGCCAGAAGACAGATACACGCATTTCTGTAGTTTGGGTAAAGAAAAAATTCACCCCCATAAAGCTACTCTCTCATTTCCTGGAGTCAAATTTGCGAGTGTAACTCTTGCTTGGACCATTTCCTTTGGATCCCTCTGGGTGGGTGTTCTGCTGCAGGTGATCGAGAGCACCTCAGTTCTGCTCTTCCTGGCCGGTAGGTTGGCCAGAGGAGTGTCAAACTGAGGGGAAAAGCTAGCTCTCCTTTGCCTGACCTGTTTTCCGAGTGCCACGATGAACAGCAGACTGCAAGGATCAGGACGACGAAGATGGTTACAGGTTAAGAAAACAGACCCCGCAGACCTTCCTGTGTCATTGATAAAAAGGGTGGCTTTAGTCACATGTGTTCCTCTTTTTTTTTTTTTTAAGATTTTATTTATTTGTCAGGGAGAGAGAGAGAGAGAGAGAGCGAGCATAGGCAGACAGAGTGGCAGGCAGAGGGAGAAGCAGGCTCCCCGCCGAGCAAGGAGCCCGATGTGGGACTCGATCGCAGGACGCCGGGATCATGACCTGAGCCGAAGGCAGCCGCTCAACCAACTGAGCCACCCAGGCGTCCCACATGTGTTCCTCTTAACAGCTGTTTTACTGTCCTCAGAAACAGTGTCACGTCTGAAGGAATGGGACAAATGAAGGAGCACACGCTCCGATATCAAAGAGGAGGGAGATTATGGCAAGAAGGTGGCGTCAGTCGGGGCGCCCGGGTGGCTCAGTCGGTTAAGCATCTGCCTTTGGCTCCGGTCATGATCCCGGAGTCCTGGATCGAGTCCCACATCGGGCTCCCTGCTCAGTGGGGCGTCTGCTTCTTCCTCTGCCTCTTCCTCGCTGCTCGTGCTCTCTCTCTCTCTGTCTCTCAATAAATAAAAATCTTTTTAAAAAGGGGGGGAGGAAGGAAGAAAAGAAAGAAAAAAGAAAAGAAAGAGGCGTCAAGTGCCAACCAACAGTTTGTCAAATGTACAAAAGCATAAGCTGAATATCTGGGAGTCCTGGGGTAGTGGAGAGAAAACCGCAAAGCCGCAGCGGATTCGGCCTCCAACGGGAGTGTGGGAAGAGCCCGGAGAGGGTCTTGCTGGGGAGGCCTTTACCAGCCATGACGCCAGACTCACCCCCAAGCCCTTATACTGCTTTATCACTCCAAGCTATGTGCCTGCTTCACATTTGGGGTACGTAAAGTAGGTGGTATTCTGCCTCCAACTCCCACCCCCAAATAGAGGACATTTTCCCCTAATGGCTTGCTAGCCCCAAAGACAAGTTCTCTATAATCCCAGTGGATTATAGTAGTACTGTGCTGTCAGACTTGCTTGAAATAATCCTCAGGATGTCCAGACCTGGGCTCATGATCCTCTCCAGCCCTGCTTTTCCTTCTCTGTTTTCTGTTTGGACGAGCAGGCCCACTGCCCATTCCGTCTCTCACGCCAGACACTCGGGAGTCATCCCTGGCTCTTCCCTCTCAGCCCGCCATATCCCATCCAATGCCAACTCGTGTGAGTTCTCCGTCCTCAGTGCCTGTGGAAGCTGGGCGCCCCTGTCCTTCTGTCCTTCTGTCTCCTTCTGGGAACTCCTGTTGCTCCCTGACTCGCCTCCTTGTCTGCAAATCTGCCCCCTTCAAGTGCCTTCTCCACACTGAAGCCAGGGTGGGCTTTGTAAACCACGGACTTGCTCTTACCAGCTCATCCCTCCAGCACTGCTGCCCCCGCTAAGCCTTCCAGAGATTCCCCACGGCCCATGTTCCTTGTGACAATGCTTAGGGCCCCCTGTGATCTGCTTTTCCCCTCCTCTGCCCACACACATCCACATACAACTGCAGTGAACATCATGCAGGTATCTTCTTGTGCTTCCACCTTAATTTCCCTAAAATCTACTCCACTTTCTTCCCCTGAGCCCTTGGGTTCCTTATCTGCAAGATGGGAATAGTCCAGTTGCCGCACCGTAATTTGGCAGATTCCCGAAACATCGCGTTGCGATTTTTTTAATATAACTGAGTTAATGTTTGTATGAGTTTGGAGAGAGTTGACATGTGCATTGCATTAAATCTTCCCATCTAGGAATATGGGAAGTCTCTCTCTCTCTCTCTCCATTTGAATTTCCCTTCATGGCCCTCAGGAGAGTTACAGAACTTCCACGATTCCAGTCCTGTCCATTTTTCTTCATTTCTTTACTCTCCATTCATTAGTTGTTAAGCTTTTCTTCGTGTGTTTTCTGGTGTTTATGACTGCTTCATAAGAAGGGGCTTCACTGTTCGGTCTATTTGCTAACTGGCATCTTCAGCTCAGAGATGTTTTCTGTTGGTTATTTGTTATTTCCAGGTCAGGCGCTGCGTCATCTGCACGCAAGCATTTGGTCCCTTCTAGTTCCTGAAGGGAAACCAAGGAACAGATATGGTTTGGCTTTGAGTTGACAGATAGGAAGGGCGTTGACTTGGGCTCCTGAAGGGAGCAGGGGTGGAGGGACACTGGATTGCTCTGTGGCAGGAAGATGGTGAGAAGTCCGTAGTTGCTTGCCTGGAACAAGGCAGCTGGCCGGGGAAGCAGAGATGGCCTGGAAGGTGTGTTGTTGGTCTTTGTACTAATACACAGTCTCTAGGACTTTGACCATCGGAGCTAGTCACACCTGCGTTCAGTTCCCAACACTGGCCAGCTGTGAAGCCTTAGATCAGTTGCTCAACTCTTCTGAGCTTCGGGTTCCATCATGATCATCATGATCGTCATCACTGTCATGCTTATCGTCGCCATCATCCTCATCATCGTGATGGTATCCATTCGCAGTTATGGCCGTAGAGATGGTGTATCTGAGACCGTGGTCACAAGGCTTGGCACAGAGGAGACCCTCAGTAAGTTCTGGCTGTTGCTGCTGCTGCTGTCCTCAGCGGGTAGTGACAGAACCAGACATCTCCCTTTGGTCCCCCTCCACCGACCCTTGGCCCTCATCTCCCAGGTCCCGTAGCTCTGCGTTCCCTCCCTCCGCCGCCCGCCCTTATCTCCTTCTGCTGCTGCTCCTCTTCTGTCTGTGCTGCTCTGCCTCTCCCATGACCTTCCTCCCGAAGGTCTTCTTTGGCCTTTTGATCTGCAACTATCTCTCCCTCACCAACCAAGACCTGTCTGCTGAGCTCCAGGTTTCTACCGCACATCCACATGCTTATCTGAGCTTTCAACCGAAATCCCGCAGCAGCCAATCCAGAAGCCCCTGGTTTTCTCTGTTTCAGTGCATGGCACCCCACGGACCAGTTATTCAAGGTAGAAATCTTGCTTCCCCTCCTTCTGTCACAGCCCCCCTCTCACCTGGATGCTGTCTGTGTTGGTTTTCTCAGAAGGGTCTTGTTGACTTGATCTGGACGCAGAGGCTGGACCCTGCTGTCCAGGCTCCACACAGTGGCATAAATGACTATATAACATAAATGAGATGTTGCTCCTCCCCTGCTTAATCCTAACCAGTGGCTTCCCTTGTGCTCAGAATGAAACCCAGCTCCCGACCATGATCCCCAAGGCCTTGTAAAACTTAGCCCCCAGCCTTCTTACCAAACTCATCTTGATTTCTTTCCTTCTTATCGGCCAGCTCCAGCCACAGTGTCTTTCTCTCCATGCCATGAGATCCCCACGTGTCCCGTGCTTACTGCTCCCTCCAGCTGGGCTGGTCTTTGCCCACCTTGTCTTATGACTATAGCCTTCATTTGACCACAACATTAACATACTTATCATAGCACCTCATTTGTTTCTTTTGTCACATTTGTCTGTGATCTGTGGTGATTTCACTGCGTGATTATTTGAATGTCTGCCTCCCCCATTAGCATGTAATAACCTTGGGGCCAGGTATGGCGTCCATCTTGACCATTGGTCTGTTCCCAGCGTCTAACATGGTACCCAGCTTAGAGTGCATTATTGATGGGTGGAGGATGACTGGCTCTCTTCTCTCTGTTCTGCCTAGACCCCATCATGGGCCCTCATTAACCCTCACCAGCTATCATTTCTGGCTGTTTCTTCTCTTATACCTCCTCCCACATCCCTAGCTCCAGAAAGCTCTAGGCTTTGGTAGAGACGTTCTCCAGAGTGACAAGGAAGTTAACCAGGAAAGGGTTTGCTCTGCACTCACCTTAACTCATGAAGACTTTCACCTGTGAACTCTGTTGATTAAAAAAAAAACGACAAAAAAACAAAAACGACTTTTGTCCTGATTAAATGTATGGACATTGTAGCATCTGGATTTGAAATAGGGGTTGATATTAAAAGGGGGCTCAGACCAATTTTGTTCATGTCTTAGATATTTCACCGACGGCCTAAAAAGTCTATTTCAAAAGGGACAGAAAGCCTTCCAGCCATCTTGCTGATGACCCCAAATTTTGCCACTAGAAATTTGTTCCCTTAGTCAAAATCTGGTCTTTTAAGTGCACGTATCTGCAGTGTGACATAGATGAGTTGTATATGAATTAAGCTTTTGTTCCTTGGGGGATCTTTCCACTGGGCACAAAAGAACAGAGACCTGCTCGTATTAGGACCATCCAAAAAGGTAGATTTATTATAAGGACACCTAGCAAGTCCACATTGGTCCTTGTTTCCTAGTTCAAAAAGAGAAAAGAATCTTTTCACTCAGCTCAGCTTCATGTGCTGGGTCAGAAGCTGCCGGCCAGCCCGTGGATCGGCTGACCTCTGTGTGCCCAAGTCACTATGGCTCGATGGGTAGTATCCTGAAGTATAACCATGGCTCATCGTCAGCCAGAACCTCGCTCAAAACAGAGCCCATTTGAAGGGGCTGTAGGCACACCATGAAACACGTCTGGTAAAGCCTTTGTAATTAGGAAAGCAGAGGTTTATCAAGCTCTATACTGCATTACAGGGACCCTACCCAACAAATACACATACTACTGTTATCCCCGTTCTGTGGGTGAGGCCCAAACAGGTGAAGAAGCTCGCCGACAGGGAGTGGGGCAGTCAGGATTTGAACCCAGGCTGTCTGGCTGCAAAGCCATGGGCTTCAACACTCCTTACGTGTCACTGACCCCGTCCGAGTAAAGATAAGACAAAAGCGTGTGTTAAGCGGTTGAAGGTGGGAGAGGCAGAGAGCGGCAGTGGTTCCTGGGATCATCTGTTTAATGTCAGGGGGAGCTCAGAGGGTAGAAGAGCCCAGACTCGGAGGTGAGAGCCAAGGGAAAGGACTCCCCATGAAGCGTGGAGTGAGAGTGGACACTTGCAAGGGAGGAGACCCGAGAGATCTGGATCAGCCACTCAGTCCTCCTAGCATGGAGGGTGTCTGTGATCAGAAGCGAACATTTCAGTAGACCACCGACCGTGGTCGTCACATAACAAAGACTTTGGGGGTCCCCGTGACCTAGGGATATTGTAAAAAAAAAAAAAAAAAAAAAAAAGTTGAATTTTACAGGACTTTTTAAAAGCAAATATGGATATCACCCATAAATTTGAGGTTTTCGGGGGGATTCTTACTGGTAGAAGTGGGTGAACACAACAAAGCCCATGTCAGTCAGATCCCTTCTAGAACATTGGTCGAGACCTTACGGACACCCAGTCCAGCAGGCAGATGACAAAAACAGGAAGGCCCGTCGGTCGTAGAACAAGGGCAGATGAGGTCAAAATGCAGAGCGACAGCGTGGCAGAGCCACCAGACTCCTTGGCAAGTTTGACCACCTTAATGGGAAAAGTGGCTTTCTTGCAGGGAAGTCCCATGACCCGCAGGTTCTGGTCATTTCTCCAGAAGCAGCAAGAGACTGAGATGATACCGTGCAGGTCGTGACTCAGTGACTCCCATCTCGCACTCGTGCTGCTGAGCAAGCCCAGAAAGGCAGCAGCTCCCCCCACTCCCAGAAGCCATGGACAGGGACCACTTAGAGCAGATCGCAGAGCACGTCAGACTCCACGCCCGCGGGGCCACCAAGCTGAGGTCTGGCCACGTAAACACTCGCCTACTCCATGGCGAGGCTGAGCGGCTTGGGTTTCCAGGGCGAGATTCGGAATGAGCGGGAAGTCCCCGAGGCAGCGAGGCCTCAGGCCAATTATGCAATTAGCCAAGAGCCGATGCTGGCCTCCACGTTTGTTTAGATAAATTTTGAAATCATCAGCGAGCTCTTGAGCCAGATTCTGCCTCTGCGAGGAGAAAGTCAGATGGTATAAACCTGCATAGCGCCAGGCAGTATGGGTGGGGGACAAGTTCCGCCTCCTACCCTCCAGGCTGGAGCAGAATCCTTCCAGGGAGAGACCTCTGGCTGTGTGTGGCCTGGCTTGGTCCTCCGGGGGGCGGGGGAGTGGCGGCGGGGGTGGGGATGGTCCCGAGGGTGGCCCCTGGGGCTCACGTCAGGGTTCCCCCAGACACCCCCATCCAGACTGGTAGAGGGGACATTAATGAGCAAAGACTGGAACTCCAGGAGAGGAGGAAGGCTTTCAGCCCCTTCATTCCAAGATGACGACCTTTTGGACCCAGAAAGGAGAACTGGGCTCCATTTGGTTTCATTCAAGGTATCCCGAATGCTTCCCACGTATCTCATTTATCCTCATGACACCCCAGAGAAGTAGGTTTGTTTGAGATTTATACAAAGTTATGATTATGCCTATAGATTCCAGTTCCTGCCTCGGTGTCATTCTAAACCCCAAGTCTCATCCCCATCTCACTTTTCCTAACATAACTAAGCCCTTTGGGGAACGAACCGGCTCAGGCTTTAGCCTTGCCAAAGGGCGATCCGCCCCCCACCCCTTCCTGTTTTGTTGTTGTTAAATTTGATTTATTACTTAGCGTTCTAGTCTGGCTCGGTGGATGTTCAGAATATTATAAATAATGCGGATTGAAAGGATCATGCTGAAATGTTTATTGCATTCTTAGAAAGAGAACAAGGGATGGCGGGCTTGGGGAGCTTGGCCATGGCGATGGAGGGGCGTGCGGGGAGGGGGTGCATCTCTTGCTCTGAGGGTATTTTAGTGTGTCAATAAAAGTCAGCGCTCCGAAAGGAAGGGACTTATATTACGGTCCTGCTATCAAAAATGCAGAAGCGTTCCAGCGGGCGTAAAGAATCCACGTCAAGAATGCGAGGGCCATAAGGAACTAATCATTAGACATTCCCTCTCTCATTTCCTCACCCACCATGCTGGAGGAAGGCTGCTAACAGAGGGGCTGCGCAAGCTTTGAAACCAGCTCTCCGGCGGGCCAGCTCCGGGGCACCCTCTGGGAGGGCTGGCAGCCGCAGCGAGCTGCCTGTGGGTGACAGAGCGCCGCCGGTGGACTTACCACCCCACCGCGATGTGCCCAGTACGTGCAGGCAGGTGAATCTTTGTTCTTCGGGTGCGCTAGAAATACGGGCGTTGGTCAAGATCAGGACCCGCCACGCAGGAGAGTGAGCATCACAGCGGCCCCGTCTGCAGCTCCAGCCATCGCGTCGGGAGCTGGAATCATCCGAGCTCCTTCCTGCTGTCCTTGTCCTCACTGGTGCTTCCTCCTGTCTTGGGCCTTCCCTCAGGCTCCCACGAGGAAGGAGAGTCAATGTTGCTGAGCGGCACAGACCATCTGGGTCCACCCGATGGTAAATGGAAAGTCTGGCAGTCGCGGAGATGGTTCGTGTGTTTTAAGCAAGGCAGTCTTGGCCATCCCCCCTGCTGCTGTGGTCCCGCAGACCTCCGCAGAGCAGAGCTCTCTCTGTCGGGAGGAAATGGGGGCGGGGTCCTATTGGCCGGGGACAGGGGCCTTGCGACAGCCGGTGAGTTTTATACATCAGACACATCCCCAGCTATATACCCCTTCTTGCCAGGCTGCGTATCATCAGCGGGAAGTCACTGGGTGCCTGCTTTGCCCCCCAGGACAGTGGCCTTCCTACTAGCTGGGGACCCCCGTCCCTTCGTCTTCACAGTGCCCAGCGAAAGCACAGTCCTTCCTGGCATGTTCATAGTTGACTTTTTACTTTAGGGGCTGGAGAACTTCTGGTGAGCTCTTGATTCTGCCTTCTAAGACACCATTCTCAACTGTTAGTGCCAGAAGGGTGGCGTGGAGGGCTTGGTGACCCACACCCAGCTTCCCGGGTCCCACCTCCAGAGATCTGGACTCAGCAGGTGTGAGGCGGGGATCAGAAGTCACCTCTTGAACCATCTCCCCCTGGTGGGACGGAACGCCAGCATGGCATCTCTGTTGTTAGGCC
This sequence comes from Mellivora capensis, assembly GCA_004024625.1. NCBI lineage: Eukaryota > Metazoa > Chordata > Mammalia > Carnivora > Mustelidae > Mellivora > Mellivora capensis. Next base: position 5,764 of record PISX010007527.1, on the reverse strand, counting down.
ACTTCTAGTGATTTCCTCCTCAGGAATGTCTGCGAATTGAGAGGGATAGAAAGTTACAGAGAATGAGTAAGATGTGGGCTGTTCATGCAATACAGAGGACCCACTTAGCTGAGTCCAAGTCCTCCGTGGTAAAAAGAAGCCCTGAGCCTCTGGTACAATCCCGGCATTTCGAGAGAATGTGACTGTGGATCTGTTTGCGGGAACCTAGTAGAATATGTTCTCCTGGAATTTTATACTCCGATATTCACCACTTGGGGTAATATATTGATTTTGAGTTTGGCAGGACCAGCTGTACTTACTTGTATCCCCTTTAGTTCTTTAGGACCAACACTTCCCTAGTAACCCGTTTTATGGATAGCTTATCCTCTTCCATTCATTCATTCATTCATTCACTCAACACATACTCATTGAGTGCTTAGTCTGTGCAGAGTACGAGTCCAGCTGCTAGAACATCTCCACATTAATTATCACCAAGTAAAAGTACCGTTTGAATTCCCCACTGCTGACTCTCCATACCCCCACGCAATCAGCATTTGAGTCTAAACGACGAGCTGCTTTCCCGTCAACCAAAGCACAAGTGCGTGGTGCAGAAAATGTACAGTGTATGACATCTGTGCCGGGCACCTGTGGATAGCATCACGGGGACTAGAGTCATGGCAGTGCGTGGCCTGTCTGTCCTCTCAAGCATTTACAGACAGTCAGGGAAGGGCTGTGCTTTCCACGAACCCAACCGATTGTTAGTTTACACTAGCGATGAACTAATTTCTGAAACGTATGTGTTCGGGATACAGTCCTTGGCAGAAGCAGCCAGGGAAAAGCAGTCCTTGGGTGCCTTGGGCATGCGAGAGGAGGTGTCACTGGGGAGGGAACGTTTTTGAGCTGAGACCAGAAGTCATCGTCTGCGTGCTGGGTGTGTGGAAACCGTGGAGGGCTACAGAGCGGTGTGAACAGCCCGTGCCAAGGCACGAGGTGTGAGAGATCATGGCGCACCGAGCGGCAGCGGCCAAGGTGGGAAAACCGGATCCTCACGCTGGCAGCACGTTGTAATTCAGTCCGCTGTTTGGCCTTGAAATGGTTGCTGAAGTTATCTGACGAGACCAAGTTCAGTGTAAGTCAGCAAATAGTTCAAAGCCAAATCTGACATTTTGGATCCTCAGTTCTACTTGTTTCCAAAAGACTGGGTCTGGAGAAGCTGATGACATCATTGTGTTATCCTCAAACACTTTATTTTCTGTGCCCACAACACGAGCCTGAAGGGCAGGTCTGTTTTGGGCGTGGCTCCTGACCTTGGGCACATACCTGGTATTGGCGCTTATAGCCTACAGGGGGCCTGGGACACTCGGTTGTGTCATCAAGATGCCTTTCTCGGACTGTATCTTTCGAGTCTAATGAAGCCTCTTCCACACTGACCACCTTCAGGGGAGGAGAGAAGAAGACTTCTCCCTAGGTCGCCTTATCTCCCAAACTGATGTAAACCCCTCTTCTTATGGACGGCACCCCAGGCAGGTTTCCCGTACTCCCCGCTCTGAATCCTTGGCCCTCAGATACCTCTCTGTTCGTCCTTCTTGCCAACAGAATCCTTGCTCAGCACTTGAAGCTGGCCTATTCTAGAATGTCTGGCTCAGGGTCTTGTCCTTTTGTCTTCAGTTGGCTCGGTGGTGGCATCACTGAGTCTGGGAACGCTCCGGAAGTAGCAGGCACCCTCTGGGAAGGTCAGGTTATATGGATCCTGGGCTGGTTTGCCGACTGTGGCTGACCCACGTCTCTGGGGCTGGGAAAAAGCGTTCAAGAATGGCATGAATAGAGGTGGCGTCCTGGCAGATGGCGCTGCTGAGGGAAGAGGCCCTTCGCCCCACAGTGGGCACATGCCCGCAGCACGCCATGTGTTGGGGTGAGGGCTTCGTGACCTGCCCGGCCCCGTAGCTCCTGCACACTTCCCCTGTCCAGCTGTGAGCCCCGACGCGGCTTCTGGAAAGAGGCCCATGTTGCACGACCCAGTGCCAGGCAAGCTTCTGGGTCTCTCTGTGGTTCTCACTCCACCCGTCTTGGGATGCCCACGGGGCTCACAGTTCTGACGACCTTCTTCCTGCCCCTGACGGTGGGGCTGGTGGCGTTCACCCTGTCCTTGCAGCCAAGCATCTCTCTCTCGTGATGTTGTTAAGGGAGTGGCCCAGGGCCTAAAGAGGAGGCCATCGGGAGATCATCAGGGTGCTCTGGGTAGAAGATACAGATCCCTTCTGAGGACAAGTAGGAACTGCGTTTTATGGAAGTACTCTTAAGGAGGGTATTTTTTTAAAGAGTTTGAGAGTGCGCGTGCTCGTGCGTGTGCACACAAGCAGGGGGAGAGGGAGAGAGAGAATCTCAAGCAGACTCCGTGCTGAGCGTAGAGCCCACTGCGGGGCAATAGAAAGTATTCACCAAGTGTGCACCGTGGCTCCGAGCCCAGGTGGAAAGACTCAAATCCCCAGGTTCAGGTGCCATATGATGCAGCTTGGGAATGGAGATGAGGTCCGGAGCTAAAGGCCAAGAAAGAATTCTTGTACCGTCCTTGGTGGGAAAAAAAAAAAAAAAAAGCACAGGGACGCGACCCGCGGGCAGAAAGAGCTGCTTCTTAACGTGGGCATTTTCACACATAGTCATCCAGGCTGTTGGGGAATTTTGCACGAGTGTACATTTCAGAATCTCTGTTTGTGCTGGCATGCCTGAAAGTGAAGGAGGGTGGTCCCATCCTTCTCAGGGGTCCCCCTTCCTCCTGGTGTTGGTGTCGTGTGGTAGGCAGATACGGCGGCGCTGGCAACCAGAGTGATTTGCAGACGGGATGCAGACCGGCGCGTCTTCTGGTCGAAGAGTGCAGACTGGGAAGGCCCCTTTTGTAGCCAGAACAATTTCCAGCAGGAGTCAGGGCAGCTGATGCCCATCGAGTACGTGCCATGGGCTGGGGAGCTCTGCACTGAGCATCCCACCTCGTCCCGTCTCCATGGCAGCTCTGGGAGCTAAGGGCTAGTGCACCGAGGATGGATGGGGCCCCTTCCCCAGAGCCATGGTGTGAATGCCGGCCGGCCAGTGGTTCAGCCCACACTGCCGCTCCCCGTGTTAAGCTGGACCCTGTATTCGTACATACATGTACATTCTCCCGTCTGTCACTTGGCCTCACAATTGGGAAGTCACACACACACACACAGTGCTGGAAGTCAGGGGGCCAGCGAGCCACACATGGCTTACTGGTGACCATTTGAAAGCAGGGATGACCTTCGGAGCACACTGGAGCTCATGTTTCTGCCTCGATGACAGGGACAGGCTCCGCCGCCAAACTGAGGGACCATGACGTATGTTCTGACTCTTTGGGAAAAGGCTCCGCTCTTCAAAGGAAAGGACCGTGTCGGGCGGCTCTCTCCAGTCCTTCTTTCTTCTTCCTTCCTAAGGCTCTTACCAGTCACTTTTCTTCTCTGTGGCTCTTGGTTGTACATGGCCCGTGTCATCTTGGAGGCCAAAGGAGCGCCGAGGTTGGGGGACAGGATCGGGGGGACAGATGCAGCCTTGGGTTGACAGAGTGGCTGTCCCCCTGATGCCCCAGAAGTGGTACTAGCGATCCCCCTGAAATGCATTCACCCTGATTCTTCCAGACTTCTGGTGACCCCTGGCGCTTACTCCCTCCTCCTCCTGCCAAGCAGCAGCATGGTGGGGGGGCAGTGCTACTTGAAAGTGAACCCCTCCCCCCAGAAAGGCGGCAGTGATCCGTTTCTGATGTTCATTTGGGCACAAAGCTGTCAGAACGGGCTGTTTGGGGAACCGCCGCCATCGGAGAAGCCGTGTGTGGCTCCTTCGTGTCAGACCACGTGTTAAACCACACGTCCCCTGAGACCGCGTGGCGTCCAGGCTTCGCCAACCAGGGCGCCCCGTCCTGGAAAGTGCCGGGGACCCCCTGACAAGGTCGGCCTCGCCAGCCCGCCTTTCTCTGCGCTCCCTAATCAGTCCGCTTTCTGTTTCCACGTGTCGTGACGTCCCCCGTCATTCCAGCCGACTTCCATCATGTGTTGTTGCTGACCTTACCTGTCACTAGTGTTCACCGGTGGCCGTTCCGATGCCCCGTAGGAAGGCACACTCATCTGACCCGCAACGCGTTTCCAGATCCCACTGCGGGATGGCAGGTTTCCGGAAGGTATTAGCACTCCCTCCCGCCTCTGCTCCTAGAGCCGGAGGGAGGGGATCCGTGCCTCTGAGCTGCCAGCGAGCATTCACCTCTCTGTAGCACTTTGCACCTGTCCCCAGTGACTAGAACAGTGCCTGGCACTCTATAGATCGATCGATTAATGTTTGTTAAATAGATCAACATCCAGGAGTGCCTGGGTGGCTCTGTTGGGCGTCTGCCTTCAGCTCGGGTCATGATCAGGTCCTAGGGTCGGGCTCCATGCTCGGTGGGGAGCCTGCTTCTCCCTCTCCCTCTGCACCCCCGCCCCCCCCGCTCATGCTCTTTCTCTCTCAAATAAATAAGATCTTTGTAAAAATTCAATCAAAATCCGTCGTAGAGAAGTAGAATCTAGAGGCTCTGGGTATTGTTTTCACTTTCCTGACCACCCGGGAGTGGGAGCCTTCTGTTGTCTTGTCGATCAAACATTTACCGAGCACGTCAGCATCTCATGCACGTGATGAAGATAGAGTGCCTAGCACCGCTCACGGGGTCAGACGTGGCTCTCATCAGAAGCGCAGTGGTGAGGGGCACCTGGGTGGCTCGGTGGGTTAAGCCTCTGCTTTCGGCTCGGGTCATGATCTCAGGGTCCTGGGATCGAGCCCCGCGTCGGGCTCTCTGCTCGGCAGGGAGCCTGTTTCTCCTCCCTCCTCTCTGCCTGCCTCTCTGCCTACTTGTGATCTCTGCCTGTCAAATAAATAAATAAAACCTTTAAAAAAAAAAAAGAAGAAGAAGAAGAAGCGCAGTGGTGGCCAGAACAGAATGTGTCCACAGTGTGGGTCTGCTTGACCCACACCCTCCATGGGCCCATCTGGGGCAGGAGGGGTCCCCAAGGGAAAGGCTCCAAGCAACTCACTCACCCCATCCAAAGGGTTCTTGTTCGCCTCGTTGACAGGAGGGGGGCTCTCCTGCCCCGACCTCCGCTCCCAGTTCCTCTTGCCCCAGAACCCCCACGCGTCTCCTGTTCACTTTGTCTCTTCAGAACAGCACCAATGGCGTTACCATGGGAACGTCTGTGACGTCACTGGGGGCATGACTGCAAGAGTGTGTCTGAGAAGGCCTCTTGCTGGCGAGCTATTTCCTTGCATCGCCCTTCCACGTTCCCAAATAATTAGAGACAAATAGTTATGTTTGCTGATGATCTCTTTCCTGAAAGGTCCTGGTTAGAAGTCAGAGGAAAAGGGGCGCCTGGGTGGCTCAGTGGGTTAAGCCTCTGCCTTCAGCCCAGGTCATAATTTCAAGGTCCTGAGATGGAGCCCCGCATCGTGCTCTCTGCTCAGCAGGGAGCCTGCTTCCCCCTCTTTCCTTGCCTGCCTCTGCCTACTTGTGATCTCTCTCTCTCTTGATCTCTGTCAAATAAATAAAATCTTAAAAAAAAAAAAAGTCAGAGGAAAAGGCTCTGGCTCATGTAGGTTAAAGAACATGTCATTTGTTTGAATGCTGTCAGGTGACTAGCGAGATTCTAAGGGATAACTGAGCCAGGAAGAGTCGGAAGCACGGCCCAGCCGGGGACCTCCGGGCCCATTTTGCCAGCCACTCGTCCATGGCGTCACCATTGTGGTGACTGAGCCCCAACTC
>PISX010007526.1:11362-88516 GCA_004024625.1 Mellivora capensis | reverse complement strand
CTGTTTTGCATGTGCTGAGTTTGAGAAGTTCTTTATAGATCCTGGATATCAACCTTTTGTCTGTACTGTCATTTGCAAATATCTTCTCCCATTCCGTAGGTTGCCTCTTTGTTTTGTTGACTGTCTCCTTTGCTGTGCAGAAGCTTTTGATCTTGATGAAGTCCCAAAAGTTCATTTTTGCTTTTGTTTCCTTTGCCTTAAATTGGCAAACCATTAGTCATTATAGGGAACCATGTGCATTTGAGGAAAGTTCAACTCTGATGTTAAAATTCAACTTTTGTGACCAATTCTTATGCTTAACATAAGCATGGAAACTGCCTTAACCAAGTAAATTATCATGAGCTTTCAGGATATGAAAAGCAGCATAGACTTGGTTTTGAAACAGGTATACCAGTTAATCTGGTAAAACTTGAAGGAATATGTTGACACATTTTTTAAGAGTGTCATTGTTTGGAAAGTCATTGGGTTTTAAGAGAAAACGCTGTATATTCATTTCTCTTGCTAGTGGGATGCTAGAACACGTATTTTTAAAAATTCTTTATCTAAAGCAAAAAAGTTACTAATAAAAATGAATATGAAACTTGGTTATTGGCACCTTAATTTCCCCCTCTCCAATATATGCATTAACTAATGCCAACTGATGTCAACACAAGTTATGAGCATGCAAGAAAAACTAATTGTTCCACATTATTTTACAGTTATTATTGATTACCATGCCCTTTGCAAGTCAAGACAGAAATAGAAAGTGTAATAATTCTTGAGAATGAATTTAACAGTTAGTAGAGGGGAGGAAGGATGTTTCCAAATACTTTCTTAATTACATATTAAAATTATAGGATATATTTAAAGGGCTTCAGTTGACTATAAGTAAAATTTGACTAAAGAGCTTCAGTTGACTCTACATAAAATCTGACCAAATGTTAGAACATGATGTCTAATCAAATATATGCTAATATATATTATGAAGAGACTCTTCTCTTTTTAAGTTTGACTATTGTTCCTTCTTTCCATCAGAGTGACACATCCTCTTCAGCCAGAAAGAGCTTAAAAGCAACATAAAAATTGATATGTATATATCAGCCACACACACACACATAACACACACACACACACACACACAATTATTAAGAATGTTTCCCCCCTGGGTATGTGGTAGAATCTTATTTCAAATGGTGGTTGTTCAAATACCACTTGAAATGTGTTTGAGTCAGTGTCTATGGAACTTAGCCTTTTGTTGCATTAAATGGAACACAGGTGGGTGGAGAGGCTTCATTATACATTAAAATGAGAACAAAAGCAAACAAAATAACATGAAAAGCAGTATAATAGAATTCATATAATATGAAATTTTTATCTGTGTCCTGGACCCCAACTTTACTTGACCCTCTTAGTCTCAGCAGACCTCATAAACATCAACTAGAATATAGTCTGTCAACATTCCTCCTTTCCAAAAGGTTGTAAAAAAATAAGGCGGGGAAGCTTGGTTCAAGCCAAATTAATAGTAAGTACATTCAAAAGTAACTGCCTAGAAAACCAAAGTTCGAGACAAGGGATGTACCATGTAGAGAATTACCACGCCCTCTTGCTAATACCATGAGTCTAAAAACAATCCAGAGGTTTAGAAAACAAAACAAAACAAAAACTTAGTCTTGGGCATAATACTTGTGTCTGTAAGACCAGCCCCAATATATATGAGAACCCAGGACTTCTCTTCCCTTCCTTGTCTTTTTCTTTTCTTCTTTCTTTTATTTTTCTGTTCGTTTGTTCTGTTTATTCCTTCTAACTTTATAGCTATCAGGGCTTAAATATGATCTCAAAGGCTTCCCGCTGGGGTTTCCACTCTGAAGTCACTGCAGTTGATCTGTGTGAGGGACCAATAAGATCTGGTTGGGCTTAGGTCAATATGTGATGAAATGGCAAATTTTAACTGGAGATTTCTGGCGCAGGCTCTTCTTGTCTGGCTCCTACCTTGCCTTGCTAGGAAGAGAATCAAAGGTTGAAGGCTATTTCAGTTGAGCCCTTGAAATTCAGTGGGACTCGTATCCAAACGATTTGCTGTCCTGTTTTCTACATGTAGACTCATGGCTCGCTCATACAGATGAGGTACACCTAGCCTTCCAAAATCCGAAAAGTCAGTGAGATGCTGTTTAAGAAAAAGCAGGAGTCTTAGGAGAATCAAATGAATGCTTCTCTATGGACAGATAACCGATAATAACATAGGAGCAGAATTTGAAATGGATTCTAGAAAAGAAGTTATTAAACCAGATCAAATACCCCCTCCAAAATAAGTAACTAGGGCTAAAACATGGCTCTCCTCTGTCGCCTTGATTTGATTTTATCTTTCCACCTACTGTATCCTGTACCTACTCATCCATTTATGTAGCATCTATTTCTTCCCGGTAAAATGTGAGCTCCCTGAGAACAGGGAAGGCAGCTGCCTGAACGTGATGCCTCGTCTGTGAATAAGGCTGGGGAAGGAAGAGCAGCTCAACAGGGAGCAGCAACGTGTGTCTGCTCAAGAAAGGGTGCGGGGGGCGCCTGGGTGGCTCAGTGGGTTGAGCCTCTGCCTTCGGCTCAGGTCATGATCCCAGGGTCCTGGGATCAAGCCCCGCATCGGGCTCTCTGCTCAGCAGGGAGCCTGCTTCCCCCTCCCCCTCTGCCTGCCTCTCTGCCTACTTGTGATCTCTCTCCCTCTGCCAAATAAATAAATAAAATTTTTTTTAAAGGTGGGGGGCAGCGGGAGAAAATATCAAAAGAGGCTTTCCTAAATAAACCCTTTGTTTTTGAGATTTATATCAGGTTTCCATTTCTGCTGTAACAAAGCATCCCCAACTTTGTGGCTTAAAAGCAGTACATTTTTATTCTTACAGATCTTCATGATCTGATAGGGACAGAGTATGAGAAAAGCCATTTCTTATTGATGCTCTAACAGATGCTCCATTTCCTCGCCCTTTCCAACTTCTGCGGCCGCCCACCTTTCCCGGCTCATGGCCCTGCGTCACATCGACTTCCCACCCTGTTCTCGTTGTCAGCATTGCCTTCTACTCATTCCTTCTGCCACCTGTCTCTTATAAGCAATCCTGTGATTACATTGGGCCCACCAGGATGATCAAGAGGGTCTTCCCATCTCAAAATCCTTAATCACATCCGAAAACACCTTTTTGCTATGTAAGATGATAAGTTCGTAGGTTCTGGAGAATAGAATGTGAACTTCTTTGGGGGGCCATTATTCTATCTTTTCTGTACAGACCTCTTTCCCAGTGATCCTCAGTTAATGACCAAAAGTTTGCCCTTGGGGACACTTAAGGCTTCTCTGAAACATGGAGCATTCTTTACTTGGCCATTTATTAAGTCCTCAAATTCTTTTAAACAGATCAATATCATTTATTTTCAAATACCACACATTTGATAAATGTCAACTACCATATGGTAATATAAGAAGAATATTATGTAATAGAAAATAAATACTTGGAACCCCACATATTTGAAAATAAATGATGGATATTGAAGAGAATTTCTGAGTAGTAAAGCCAAACTTTATCGTGATTACACTTTGTTTACACTGATTCAATCAGAAATAGGAGACGGCATCACAGCGAATACAACAGGAATTGCCATTACCAATAAATAACTAGACAACATTCCAGGAATATTATTTTTTGTAACTGAGCTTTAATAAGACAGGAAGAGCTCAGAATTGAAGGCCCAAATCCTGTGCAAGTACCCGGACTTCAGATATTTAAGTTTCTGACAAAGAAAGAAATGCATGTTTTTTGTTTAGTTGTTTGTTTAATGCATGTGTTTTTAAAACAAACTTTTAGGAGAAAATAGTCACAATATCCTACACAACGAGTCATTCTGAAGAAGGCGCAGGGCACCCCTGTGGGAAGGAGAGCGGAGTAGTGGGACAGATACCACTGGAGCTTGGAAATTTTATACCCATGTTTTTCTTTTTTTTCCCCAGTTTTTGAATACTTGCACATGAAGTGCACATTTCATCTCATGGTTTTTAATGAGTTGGAGATTTACACTGAAATTCAGTACTGTGATGATGACCTCCAAATTAGTATTTTCCTTCAGATACACTGCATTTTAAAAAAAATCTAACCTTATTGCCCATAAAGTCACATAATAAAACCAGAATGCCAGCTGTAGCATGGAAAACTCTCCCAGCAAATGTTACAGACACAGCCCACCTTCCAAATGTTTGTTCATTGTGTTTAGCTATTAAAATAAGAGTTTAATTGCAAATGTATGAATAAACTTACTCGATTGCAGATAAGCAAAGGAAGTCATTTTCTCTCTTTTGGAGAGCTAGTACTCCATCCTTTTTTTCTTTTACGAATTTACAAATTTAGAAGGTGCTGTGGGAGTGTGGAGATGGGGGCAGGGCAGAGGAGGAAGGTGTTGAGCATAACTGCTCAGTAACTGCTCCACTGTCCTAACAATCTCCGTGGCTTTCCCAGCGTTCCTGCTCTCGCGTGACTTCTGCTTTGGCTGGGATTTGTAATTCTGTCATTCAGGAGTAGGTGTCTGAAAGGAGCCATTAAACAACCATCAAAGCATTAAACAGCTACACACGTGGGAATCTACCACAAGCGCTGCCATGAGCTGGCTGTAGAGAGTCCCTAAGCCTTGCAGCAGGTGTGGTACTACTGAGAGAAGAGTCTTGGGAGCTGGTGTTGACAACATGTCCAAAGGACTGGAGGCAAAAGAGCCTGCAGCTTGAGTGTGTGAGATAGAAGCCGCTTCCTCGCAGCGCTCGCCAGCTCCCACGCGTGAATTCCAACACATTAACAGAGCAGTAGAGTTCGTGGCATGCTTAGTGACAGGAATAGAACCATGAAATTGGTAATGTCTTGCTGGTTTTAAAATGTAGATGAGTAACTTCTTGTCAGAGCAATGAAGTCTTCCTTATCCTATAAAAAATCTGTGTATAACTAATGGGACTCCTGGGCCATCACACCTTTCAATTTCGTGCACTAGTTCGGCTGTTCAACTACCTACGGCACCTGCACTAGAGGAGGTAGACTTTTTCAGAATTGAATAACACTATAGTAAATTAAGAGACAGATGCCCACATCTAAGTAGCATCCTGGATGTATAGGCAAATTGGGTGTTACCATTTTTAAGCTATTCCTGGTGTTTTTATGTCGATTATCAGATTTCCTTGATTATCCTTTATATAGAAAACATGTAAATCATCTTGTGTCACGCATTGTGGAAGGAGAGGCTGGGGATGGCAAGATGTCAGAGAACTGCCACTTTGACTGATTGTACTTCTGGCAACTTATTATGATAATAAATTGCTTTTTATTATATCACTGCATTTGGCTGTGATGGTATTTAACTACAGAAGATTAAAGACATGTCATGATGCCAGAGAATTTTATGAATGGGCTAGTGCATTTTTGTCACGCTTAAAATTAGCAAGCCAGAACAGTAATAAACAATCTTGGGAAACCACAGAGTCATTCCACTAAAGAATGCACAATTTTTGTCTTTCAGCATTTCTTTCAATTGTCGGCAGTCTTTCGATTACTGTCTGTGCGCTAGCGTTGGGCTTAGCCCATGTAGAACACTTGACCACACACACGATCCTGTCCTTAAAGGTCCCGTACTCAAGTTTATATAAGGCAACATGAAAGAATACAAGATCATACATACTATTTCTATTTTACATGCTACAGAAAGTAAGTGATGCTTACAGAAGAGAGAAGCATACCAATAAGGGTAGAATTATATAGGACAGTCTGACAGGTGGTAGATGAATAAGATTTTGTTAAGAAAAAGGAGAAAGGAAGACAACTTAGGGAGATCAATGCAAGGAAGAAGAAAAGAATGTGGTTATGCAGGGAACAGGTGAGATCTTTTCTTAAGCTTAAATATGACCATGTTCTAGGCATTGTGCCACCTGATTTACATGATTTTTCTTGTTTAATCCTCTCATAAAGTAGACATTATCATTCCCATTTTATCAGTAAGGAAATAAAAATCTTAGGACAGTTCCATAAAGTGTTCCCACAGCTGGGAAGCAAAAGAAGTTGAACTCAAGCCTGGTCTAAGCATGCACCCTGAGAGGAGCACAAGGCACACAGTTGGTGCCTGGAGGCAGTCTAGGGTGGGAGCTGTGAGAACCCAGAAGTGGACTCACAGCACAGATGCTTTGTTGGGAAAAGTTCAGAGCTATCTGGATATGAAGGAAGGCAAGGGAATTTTCAAAGAGATCTCTAAAGTTTAATCTGCAAAGTGAATGTTGACCTTAAGACTCAGAAAGAGAGATAAGAGTCTCTTCTCTTAGACCCACACTCTTTGGAGTTATCAAGGAACTTCAAGAGCGGGATTCTTTGCCACTTAGAGACTAATATACAGTCATCTTCACCTTTGGGAGAAAAAGGGTGAGATGATTGGTCCCCAGACTGCTGACCTAGTTCTTCTATCAAAGTAACTAGGTCAAGCAGGAGGAAGAGAGGATGAGTGGGGGTGGGGAGAAAGGCCTTAACTGAACCTAGAGAGATTTAAAAAGGAAAGGAAAGGAGGTTAGGAAAGACTGTACTGCAGTCCAGGGAGCTGAGGTTTTGTCCAGATAACCTGAACTCAACGACAAATTGCAGCAATTAGTTGATTCAATTCCAAAAAGTCATTTTTGTCTTGATTTTTCAAGCAAAAGCAAAATCTTTTTTTGTAAAAAAAGTATGTATGTAATTTTTTTGTAAAAATTTTTTTGTAAAAAAAGTATGTAAAACAATAAGCAAAAATCTATTGAGTGCCTACTATGGTAAGTGGTTTAAACAATATGAATTTAATCGACACTGATCCTACCGTCAAAGAGTTCATTGAGAATTATGAAACCACATGCCAATAATCAACCCTCAAAGCCAAGGTGAACATAATTGACAGCCCAAGTTAAGAGCTAAGTCTCCACATTCCAGAAGAGGAAGACCTACTTCAAGAAAAAGAGGACAAGGATAGGTGGAAGCCTAAGCACAAAGCTATTTTGGAGATGACATTTGAAATGTGTGTAATAAACTTTGGGTATTCAGAGATGGGAGAAGAAAGAAGCCAGATTTTGGCAAAAGGAATAGCATAAGTTAAAATACTGAAAGGTAGGAAAGCATGAAATATGAATAAGAAATAAACAGGGTACTTGGGTTTGCCTAGACAGCAAAGGATACAGGAATATTTCAGAAAATATCAGGATAATTGATTTGATTTTGTGCTATATTCTGCATGTCTGTTTTTTCATTAAAAACAGCCGCTGCTGACACCACTGGTCATGTTAGGAGGGTGACTTGTCTCAACCCAAGTGTCAGTCCCTGCTTCTGCCCGTCAGGTGGGCTGAGCTCCCTCTCTCCTTACAAACTCTGTAGCCAGTGGTGGTCTGGGAAAACAGAAATACATTAAAGCTCTCATTTCTATGGTTGGTGGGCAGATAGACCCTGCAAATAGTGTTGATAAAAGTATGAGTCTCCACTTCCACTACTCCTTCAATCTTATGTGGCTTTTCATGGACTCAGTCCTTTCTTCAATATGTGCACAATTCAGCCTCCTTTGACATGTTAAAAAAATTATGTGTTTTGAACTAATAGAAAGTTTCTGGATGCTGTGGAAGGTATTGAAGTCCCAACACTTCTATTGCCTTGTAAAACCTGTCTACAGGGACTGTTTTCACACTTTTGAGCTACAGACAGAAAAGTCCAACACCGAAACACTACAGTTCCCTAGTCAATCAGATAGCTATAGGGATTGGAACCATCCTGGAAGGAGTTTGACTTTTCTTTCTTTTTTTTTTAAATATTTTATTTATTTATTTGACAGAGATCACAAGCAGGCAGAGAGGCAGGCAGAGAGAGAGGAGGAAGCAGGCTCCCCGCTGAGCAGAGAGCCCGATGTGGGGCTCGATCCCAGGACCCTGAGATCATGACCTGAGCCAAAGGCAGAGGCTTTAACCTACTGAGCCACCCAGGCGCTCCAAGTTTGACTTTTCTAAATCAACGTTTGGATCAAATGGAAGAACAGGAACTAATTGTACTAAATATTGCCTTGCAGCATGACTTCTTTATAATTTATTTTTGGTTTAATAAGCAAGCTATTCCGTCTTTTGTATTGAAACATAGAATTGAAATATGCAATGTAGAGAGACAACGAATCATTAAAAATATGGTTTTAGGGGCACCTGGGTGGCTCAGTCGTTAAGCATCTGCCTTTGGGTCGGGTCATGATCCCAGGGTCCTGGGGTCGAGCCCCACATCGGGCTCCCTGCTCTGCGGGAAGCCTGCTTCCTCCCTCTCCTACTCCCCCAGCTTGTTTTCCCTTCTCGCTGTGTCTTTCTCTGTCAAATAAATAAATAAAATCTTGAAAAGAAAATATGGTTTTAGTAATAAAGATGTTCACAGAGGAAGTCAACAGACATAATACAGGCATCTGAGTCTATCAGGAATGATATAAAGAACTTCCTCAGAAATACTATTTGTCAGCATCACATTACTGGACATGAAGCAGAAACATGTTCAAACAATTACATTACAAACATTACAAACAAAAGTTTGTAATATCATCTGGAGTCTCTTTCACTGCATCTAGTTATAATGGATCAGTTCCCTTTTCGTTTCTTTTTTTAATTTCACTGTGGTAACATGCTTGAGTGAGCACAGACATGGTACATTTAACCGATTCGGCACAATGCCTTAGTTTTACTAAACAAACAAAGATTGGATGGGCTGGCTCTAAACCCTAGCCCCTCAGGTAGTTCTTGCAGCTGTACTATGACCCTAACGGTGACTTCCCACTCTGCTGGTGCTGAGACTCAGGGCGCTACGAAAGTGGAGTCCACACGCTCTGAGACCAGTGTTCATTCCTTCGATTTTTCTTCTCTCTCCAACCTGGATCCTGTCTTCTTTCTACCTAACAACTTCCAGAAGCCTGGTACTTGATTGAATGGAATTATAGGCTGTTTTCTTTCAAGGTATTTCCTTAGAGTCATCATGGTTGGTTGGAGTTTAAGTATTTTGTGGTTAGGAAGTAAATGAATGAATTACTGTTTGTTTTTTCCCAATGAACAGGCAAAGCCCTCCTCATTGATTAAAGAACTAGATTTGTTTTTCCCCTACTGTTCTTGCCCAGAACTGGGTATAAATATCTACCAATGAGATCCCAGACTGGGCTCTATATACAGTGTGAATTTTTTTAATGATATACATTCCAAGTCTTTCCTTCTCAAGTCTAATCTAGCAAATGAGGCCTAACTTTTACAACACATGTCATATTAAAAGAGAAAATTGGCTTTTAATATTTTTTTCTGCCATGTATAACAGCGAGGTAATAAATTGCAGCACTATATGTCAACAAAACAAAAGTATTTCAAGGCAAGTGTCTTCAGAGGTTGCATAGAGGCCGAACACCATGGGAGGTGTATTCCACAGGGAAAAAGACATACGAATGACATATGAACGTAAGGTTCCTTGTCCCTGGGTAGAATTGTGTAATTCTCTATTAGTTTGGCACCTACCATGATGGAGAAGGATCATAAAGCTTGGTCGTTACTATGAACATCTTATCTCATCAGCTAACAGCCCTTTTCCTTTTTTGGAGTGTTACCAGGCTGGTACATAGTACAGAACATGCACTACTAAAAAAAGAACCGTAGTAGGAATATTTCATGGGCAACCAGATTGCAGGCAGTTTCCATAATCTGCGATTTGAAATAGTCTACATAAACTTTTACTCAAGCGAAACCTTGTCAGAAGTCTATTTAGAAGAAAAAAAAAAAAGAGTAAACTATAGGATAATCGAAATTACCTTTCCTCATGTGTGATTTTTGAAGGGAAGAAAAACACTCTTTAAATGTGCTTTTATACAGTCTTCATGGCAGCTCACAATATCATATAATGATTATGAAGGCAAAAAAAAACCAAACCACACCCACAGATAACAGAATGTACTATAAGCTTCGGTGTTCTTACTGGTGGAGCTACGTCCGCGAATCCAACAACCAATTACTTATTAAATATTTCCTTTTCTGATAGTGCTAATGATTTGTATTGGCCAAAGACCTAAACATTTCATTTGTCGTATGTTAAGGCCTTTAATGTTTACAGTGGCCCATGGAATTTCATGGGTCCCTTTCTCTGGTGAGGGAACTGACTCGCAGAAGAGATGAAGCAACCTACCAAGGCCCACAGTAGCCGTTTTAAAATGTCTCTGCTTCACACCTGGGAAGTGGCTCCCGTCCGTGTGAGGAAATCCTTCAAAATGCAGAGCTCTCTGGAGTGTTAATTTCATGATGAGATCGTGCTGGGAGGTAATGGTAAAAGTCTCTCCTAATGGCTTTGCAGCCAGCTTTGTACCTTTGCACACTTGACTTTTCTGATCCCACTAATTTACTGAATCCCGAAATTACCACCTTAGTGTTTTCTTTTTTTTTCCCCCTGCTTCTGTGAGTTCATCTCTCTGTCTCCATAGATGTGGATTCCTCCTTCATATTTCTCCTCAAAATGATTATTAGATATATACTGCTGAAGACTCCACAGCAGAGAGAGAGAGCCAAACATAGTGCTTCGAGGTCTGCATCCTCCCAATTTACCTCTTCATAGACTGTCTGAGATGGGATTACGTCCCTCAACCTCTGTAAGAAAAGCCTTTCAACCTGCTGTCACTTCCATTTAAAGAACCCACAATGAGTGATACCTGACTGCATCGCGCTGTTTTATGTGAGCAAAATCCTGGGCTGCATAAGGAAAATATAGCCCTGATGCCTTGTTTATCTCATTTTTTGGCCTCGTGGAGTTGGTTTTCAGTGACGTGCTGCCTCTCTCTCGCACTCCATCTCAATTTACTGAGCAACTGTGAGCTCAAGTAACTTATACAAAGTCACACATGAGTGGCTTACCAGAATTCATACCCCAGAACTGCCATGGTTCCTAAATCCTTTATTATGAGCATTATACCATACCATCTTCGGGTCTCAGTATTAACATCATGTAAATTTATTCTCCAGCATGATTCATTAAAATGAAAATGGGCCATTTTCTCTGATTCTCCAAGCACTTCAGAAGAAGCATTACATCCTGAATACAGATTTCATTTCTGAGAAGGAGACAAGAAAAGAAGTTAAACCTTTAGTTCTGTTGGAGGCTGGTTCATCTTAAAAGGACTTTTATTCCAGTTTTCAGTTTAAAATATTAAAAGGAAAACCAAGCAGTATTAGGTTAAGAATAGCTACAACTGCATTTTTTTAGCAGTAGGTAAAGCAAGGAAACTAAAAAGTGCCTGTAATTCAGTGGCAAAAACCTAACGAATCTCCTCCAGATCAAACGTTAATGTAAAACTAAATTTAAAAAAATCAACCTGTGCTAGACACCCACTCACACATTTTTAAATACTTGCTGCCATCAAAAAACACATAGCATCAATTCCCTTTTTTGGTGGAATCTCATTTTCCCGTTAAATAGAGAATCAAAATGATAATAGAGTAACCACATATGCAGCTCCAGTATAAAATAATATCAGAATAAATAAAAACTCAACATCTAAGGGTTTAAGATTATAGTCAAGGGGCAGGAAGGTAGAAATAAAAGTGGGGAGATTATAAAATGTGACTTTTGTCTTTTTCTGCTCTGTCAATAAAATAATTCTCTGGGTCCACTCTTATTTGTTTAAAGATTTTATTTATTTATTTATTTGTCAGAGAGAGACACACAGCGAGAGAGGGAACACAAGCAGGGGGAGTGGGAGAGGGAGAAGCAGGCTTCCTGCTGAGCAGGGAGCCCGATGAGGGGTTTGATCCCAGGACACTGGGATCATGACCTGAGCCAAAGGCAGATGCTTAACGACTAAGCCACCCAGGCGCCCTCTTCTTTGATTTTTTAAATATAAAGAAATTCCATTTTCTTTCAGAGATGCTTAGAATAATAATTATCCTCAGTAAGAATTACTAATTAACTGCCCACTATGTGTAAGGCATCAGAATTGGCACTGTTCGGGCAATAAATATCACCTCCTCAATCTAGGATTTTGCAATTTGGTTTGGAAGAGAGCATACATTTAATGACACAAGCATACATCTATGATGCAAGGAAGGGAATGCCAAGTAAACGGCACACACAGTAAATAAAACAGGAGTTCAGTTAGGAAATAACTAATGGCAGAGCAAGAAGTGAACCTTTCAGATCAGAGCAGGGGCACAGGAGACAATGAAGGACAGCGAGAAGAGCCTGACTTCAGGATTGTAATGGCACTAGTGTAAATCCCATCTCTATCACTCCTAGCTGTGTGCCTTTAAGCACACAGGGCTTTTAACTGCTCTGATTCCACATGTATAAGTAGGCATGATTATGCCTTACCCTGTACGGTTATTCGGGGTACTAAATTAGGAGGTGTGCGTAAGTACCTACTCCAGGGTTTATCTGTAGGTAGGTGCAATTCAGTGGTACAATGGTTCTAGTGATGATAGTATTAAGGGCATTTTTGAAATGCCTGGGACCAGAATCTGGCATAGAAAAGTCCCCAAATAAAATTTAGTTCTCTTTCCTAACCCCTCTCTTCTCCTGCAATACAGTCTAATTCTCCAATTGCTTGAGTTGACCCGAAAGTCAATAAAAATTTTAGACATTCAGAAATGGAGATGAACAGGATCACCTGGGTGGCTCAGTCAGTTAAGCATCTGTCTTCTGCTCAGGTCATGATCCCAGGGTACTGGGATCAGTCCCGCATCAGGCTCTCTCCTCCGTGGGGAGTCTGCTTCTTCCACTCCCTCCTCCTTCCCTCTGCTCATGCTCTCTCTCTTTCTCAAATAATAAATAAAATATTTTTTTAAAAGGAAGGAATGTAGATGGACATTTAAGATGTGAATAAAGAGTGAACAAAGTTTGCAAGTTGAATATGTAATTGGGGCATTCAAGAAACAATACTGGATTTTTATTTCATTATGTCTGTGTGTGGGGGGAGGTGGTAAGTGTTGATTGTGTAGTGGAGCGCTATGATGTCATTTTGAGAGATGAGGAGGAGCTGTTACTACATGTAGTAACTGTTAGGTAGAGTGGTTTTCCTCCTTCTTTTGACTTCAAACGGGATGGTAACATCTTTTCTCCTATAACTCTAAAAATTTTGCTATGTAGACATGTTCCCAAATGCGAGAAACATAACTGACACAATGCAATGTTCTGTTTAGTATTTTGACATCTTTTACTGTCTTCTATTTTTTTATTTAATTGAAAACATATTTTATGGCTAAAAATAAATATGTTACTCAAAATGATAAAAATTTATTTTTAGGGATAACCTTTTGGGGATATGCACCAAAATAAATACCAGATGGAGAAAAGATATATAAATCTTAACTACCAAGGAAGGTCATCCATCTGTAGAATCCCAATAAGTAGTCAAAACAGTTTTTTTTTTTTTTATTAGAGATAAAAAGCAGGGTAGGAGGGATAGAGGGAGAGGGAGAGAGAGAATCTTAAGCAGGCTCCACATCCAGTGTAGAACTCGACACAAGACTCAATCTCACGAGCCTGAGATCATGACCTGAGCTGAAATTAAGAGTCTGACCCTCAACCGAGCCACCCATGCACTGCCTCAGGCAAAACAATTTTAATAAAAATTCATTTCAGCGTAAAGGTAATTAGAAAGCATACATTTGTGAGAAAGTTCATATCACACATGCTAGGGGATGCAAATGCAATAGCTTTATGATAAAAGTGATATAAAATTTAAAAATGATAAAAAGTGATAAAATATTAGCAAAGTTTTGATGATGTTGCTAAATTCATTTGTTTTTGGTAACATTGAAATTTGGATGATTGTTTTAGAAACTTAGAGGAGAAAGATGAGAGGTAATATTCAGCATGCTAACTCTGACTTTCTGTATAACTATAGTGGCTGTTTGGAACAATGCTCTAAGATTCTAAAACACGTGGGGTCTTAGAAGGAAAGAGCATTAGACCTGACAAGAAGTGATTGCTATGGAGAAGGGTATAAAAATAAAGATAGAAGATTTTCAAATTTTTCGATTAAAAAAACTCCACTCCTACCCACATGTTTCAACACAAGACAAAACAATGATGTGTTTATGAAGGTGTTCATCACAGAATTAACTATAAGGGCCCCCTCCTCAAAAAAAAAGGAAAGAAAAAAAAAAGAGCAGCTTCAAAGACTTTGAGCCTCATCACTGAGTTTTATGCATTAAAAAGTATAGTTTTACTGACCACATAGAAAACTCTAACACTTCCTCCATTATATTTTCTCTATATAACATGCCAATGTAGGCAAACAAAATAATTACTGAATTAATTCAAAAGCACTGAGACCTTTTTGCCATTGAGATAAGTTTTGTATCATTTCCCTCCCTCTTGGCATTTTTTTGGCAATAGTTATGACTTCCTGATTCTTTGGAAAAGAAAGCTTGATATTTTATCACAGTTAATTCAGTAGAAATTAAATTTCAGGTATGTGAATTTAATAAATTGGCATATCATCAGGCTGATTGTTCTATATTAAATTAAAATTAATAAGACTAGGAAGAAATGACTTCCATCTTGTGCCTCTTTATAGTGAAATTTGCTAATTAAACAAAACTTCAGACTACTTAGGAGCAAGACATATTTTTATGCTCTATATAGGCTTAGTATTAAATTAGACAAGGTTCTTTGCAAAGATATTTTTCAGAGAAAGCTGCAAGACTAAATTATGAAGTATACTGCATTTTCTGCAGATTTGTGGTAAACCGATAAGCTATGCACCAGGAGGCTGCTAGAAGAACAGAGTTCCACTTTACTGTTCCAGTACTTAAAATGTTTTGAATTAGGTCCTAGTATTGCATCTGAAAATACCTATCACAAGAAGTTCTTTTTGCATTCTTCATCGTCTCTCAAAACAAAATGTGTTTGTTCTTAACAGCTTTCATCATCTTTAAAAATACCACTGCAATGCTGATCTTTTAAAAATATTGTTTATTTAGGCAGCACAAGTAAAATAAAAAATTATCATTTTAAAAAGATTTGCTTATAAAAAAACACCTATTTGATTAAATATTTTGCAAAACATTTTATGGAATGAGAAGCCGATAAGAATTTGGCAAGCCTTACTGGCTTTCTGGTATATAAAACAGTAGCCTAAATGAGGACATGTTTAGGGTTTGGCAAAGAGATTATACAGTTCACTTCTTTGTTGCTATCAGAAGAGAAAATCAACATGCAGCAAAACTGGCCTTTTAAATTGATACATATAAAATTTGTGTAGTTGCTGCGTATCTGGAAGTACCAAAATGATTTTACCTTCTCTACTTCACCTCGGCTCACAAAAGTGCACAAAAAATGGATCCTGTATAAGTTCCTGAATGACTGACTATAGACAGCCTATATGATGGTAAATGATTTAGTCTAATTGATGTGAGTTAATAGACCCTGTACCGTTTATAATAAATTACCCTCTAGCATGTGCAATCATTGCTTAGCCATTTGTAAAATTATCTTTGTTCCCCAACCTCAATGATATCACCCCCATCACCATGTTTTTGTGTAAGGTCGAGGCCAGTTCCAAAAATAATTGTAAGATGTTTAGAATTAGACCGTTAAAATAGACTTTGTACTTATTATGCTATCTCAAGTTTACATACTTTTCTCTCTTCCTAGGTGGTATTTGTACAACATGATATACAAGTAACAAGCATTAAAAATGCTTTTGTTTTTTAAAAACTAATAAACAGGGGCACCTAAGTGGTGCAGTGGGTTAAAGCCTCTGCCTTAGGCTCAGGTCTTAATCCCAGGGTCCTGGAATCGAGTCCCACATCGGGTTCTCTGCTCCTCGAGCAGCCTGTTTCCTCCTCGCTCTCTGCCTGCCTCTCTGCCTACTTGTGATCTCTGTCTTTCAAATAAATAAATGAAATCTGTAAAAAAAAAAAAAAAAAAAAAAAGCTAATGGGGGGTGCCTGGGTGGCTCAGTGGGTTAAGTCTCTGCCTTCGGCTCAGGTCATGATCTCAGGGTCCTGGGATCGAGCCCCACATCGGGCTCTCTGCTCAGCAGGGAGCCTGCTTCCTCCTCTCTCTCTGCCTGCCTCTCTGCCTACTTGTGATCTGTGTCAAATAAAAAAAAAACTAGTAAACAACTGAAAAATTAATTTTTAAAAAACTGGTCAAAGTTTAGAGGAAGAAATGGCTGAGTTATATAAAATTTGGGGAGGAAGGGAAAATCATTTTAATCTTTAACCTTTTATTTATTTGTACATATATCAGCTAGGACCTATTACCACAACAGCAAGACACAACAATACAGTGGCTCAGAAGACAAGGAACGTTTTTTGCTCTCACATTACAGACCAGGCCCCAGGACAGACGGACATCTCTGCTCCACGTGGTCATTCAGCGACCTAGGTGTTTTCTGACTTGCTGATCCGCCGTTCTCTAAACCAGGGGTCAGCAATCTTGTTCTGTAGAAGGTCAGATAGTAACTATTTTAGTGTGGTGCACCATAGATGGTTTCTGTCACACATTCTGCTTTTTATTCTTTTAGCAATGCTTTAAAAATATGAAAACCACTTTTAGCTTCCAGATCGTACAAACGAGTCGGCAGGTCAGCTTTGACCCGTGGGCTGCAGTTTGCTAACCCCTTCTTTAAGGAACTGCCCCGCATATTAGAAGCTTGATCAATGCCACATCAATGTACCAACTTCAGGAAAAGGAAAACAACAAAGTAGAAGGCAAGCAATTTCCTCTTAAGGAATTAAAGCAGTAGTTCTACACATCACTTTCCGCCATCTCCCATTGCCGAGAATTTAGCCATATCTAGGCATAAGATGGTCTGGCAAATGAAGTCTCTACGTAGATTTCCACATACCCCGCTAAACCTCTCACACCATACGTGTCAGTTTGGTCCTCTGGGAAGTAGACACCAAGTCAAATTTAGGAGTGCAAAAAGTTTATTGCAGAAGTGAACAATAATATATAGAGGAAGCAGAATTGAGCTGGGAAAGTCCTCAAACTGAGGTGGATCTAATACCTGTGACAGGAAAGAAGGGAAGCAGGATTGGGCAGGGCAAACCTCCGACCAAGATGTAAATCCGGCAAAAATTAGGTCGACCTTATGTTCGTATCCAGAGCAAATATTACCCATTAGTAAAATCTTATGTTGGATAGGAATTGCCAGACCCTAGTTCCCCCACTATACTTGGTCTTTGGCTGTTGCTGCGCAGGAGAAAAGTGGCCTGGGCTTAAAATCTGAGGTGAATCACAAACTTGCTAGCAGCTGGAGATTCCCAACTGACCGCATATGTTTGCTTCAGCTAACGTGGTAGTTCCTCCTTACAATGAGGTCCGAGTCAGGAACCTCCATAGCTGCTAAGTTGTATAATAAAAGCAGCATGGATTTAGGGAACGCTGGTAATTCTCTCTCTCTCTCTCTCTCTCTCTCTCTCTCTCACACACACACACACACACACACACACGTAGAAATAGAGTACAAAGAGGTATGGGTTCAGTCACTGGATAAACGTTGCTAACCCTACGGAGGAGAGAGCACTGTCACGGCGGGTCGTGTCATACCTGCTCTGGGTTTGAGCAGTGTTTAAATTCTTCCTCTTTTAGGAATTCATGTGGTAGATTATAGGGTGCACTTTGTTGTCAAGTTTGTGGTTTATTTTTATTTATAAGCTGACATTACATAGAATATAATTGTAATTGTCACTTTGCATGAAGTGAGATTCAGCTGAAATACCGAGAGAGATCTAATGAGGACTCTATGCCTGAAGTCACCACAAACAATTTGTAATTTAGATATGGAGAATCGGCAGGGATAAATTGCAAATTTTTCTGATTCACATCAAAAGCGCTACTGCAGTATACCTGTAACACCCATGGTAAAATGGTGTTTTTAAGAATTCTTACTCTCCATTGTTATCCAAATCCAACAACTGGAATTAATTCAGATGAAAGGGAACACAAAAGACTAGGTTTGAATATAAATATCTCTGTCCAGATTCAATAAATGAATGCAGAAAAGAAAGAGCTCCCCATTCAGAAGGGTAAAGGATAATAACTCCTACAGTTATAGAAAGTCTCACTATATATCAGGGTCTGTACGTGGGTGCCTCCGATTTTGTAACATCCCTACAATAGCTGTTCTCCCCATTTTGCAGATGATGGAACAAAGGCTCAGAGAGTTTCAGTGACCTCACCAAGGCCCATGACTAGTGTGAAGTTTACCCGGAGTTGAGCTTAGAACCCATGACACAAGCACCCATCATTCCTCAATGATTCCATTGTCTTCCTAAAACCAACAATCCTTGTGGAATAATCTTCCGTTCAAGAGTGTTTACATTTAGTCACATTGGGAACTTACTGCTGTTCCCGAAGGACTTCTGTTCAGTACAAATTAAGATGAGAGAAATTAATAGACTTAACTTGCTGCTGTATCTCCTGGAGCTCACACGCATGGGAGCAGATCAGTTTAGGAAAAATACTTGAATTATATTTTAATATATAAGTTTTGTTGGGTGGATCGGTCTGTTCAGTGTCAGCCTTCTGCTCAGGTCATGCTTCCGGGTTCCTGGGATGGAGCCCTGCATTGCACTCAGCAGGGAGCCTACTTTTCCCTGGCTCTCTGCCTGCCTGCCTCTCCCCCTGTTTGTGCTATGTCAAATAAATAAATAAAATCCTTAAAATATATATATATATATATGCATATATATGTATATATATATATATATACATATATATGCATATATATATATAATGTTTTTGTTAAATTTCTTATAAGAAATCAGCAAGGTGTGTGTGTGTGTGTGTGTGTGTGTGTACAGGAATGTAGCCAAACTTGAAACATAAGCCTAAATATCCAGGATAGTTTCCTGCATCTTCTCACATATCATTATATAATTGGCATTCCTCATTCTTGCCCTAATTATTGCCTGATCTAATGATCAAGAAGTAGAATAAAGACATCCTTGGAAGGTTACTAAGCCATCCAGAAAATTAGATTAGCATGATCAAACCTTAATGATTATTATTTCTCATTATAGTAGATCACCTGAAAAGTTTGAGAAAGAAAAAATAAATAGGCATCACTGGGCAATTATACTTGTAGTTTTCCATGGTAGGTTTTACAGATGATCACCAGTTATGAATTCTTTTCATATCTAAAACCAGGGATTTTTGTATAAATTATTCTACCGTTATTATAGTAATCAAAGCCCGTTTATTTGATCATCATCATAATGGAGTACTTGAGGCATTTTTTCCTTTGCTAATTGACAGTTGGTCAGTTAAGAGGTGCTTTTCACAAAGACTTCCATAACCCTACGGGTTTGAATTAGCTTCTAATAAATGCCTGGGAAGCTCCTCTAGATTCTTAAGTGCATTTGCTAAAACTCCCAACTGCTATTTTCCACCTTCTGGTCAAGAAATGCCTTTGATCTGCCATCTAGCTGCCTTTCTTGCTTGCACCTTTCTGTCTCCAGCATCATAACTCTACTCATCAGTGCAATGACACATTATCATTTAGATATCATTTTCTGGAAACAGATTTCTCTGAGAAAGAAAAAGAGTAGGAAAAGGGTCAAACTGAATCTTGGATTGCCCTTTTTGGAGAATTATAAGGGGTGGCATGTGGTCACAAGACTGAGCCTTAAGTTTGATCCTCATTCCTACCCTAATTCCACACCCAGCCCCTTTCTGTGCAGACTTCCAGGCTCAGTGGCTCGTCCCTGCTCCCCCCACGCCACGCCATGCTCTGGTGGGACCCTCCAAAGCCCAGATTCCACAATACCAATGTTCAGTTCTGCAAAATTGGTCCGTTGGGTTTCGCTCTCTCACTTCCTAATATGGGGGTGGTGGAAATGAGTTGGACTGAGTAAATGAATTTACTGATTTTTAAGAGAGAGTGTGTGCAGCCCTAAACTGTTCAAAAATGTTTAAAAATACTTCCTCACAATGTCTAATTTCCATGATGATGGGAACTTTAGTTAGCTCACTGCTTTGTCACCATTATTACCAGATAGGTGATGTTTGGTAAAACTTGATGGAATGAATGAATGTGCTAGAGAAATGGGTGATATCACCGAATTTAAAAATTCATTATCTAGTTTTATCTTAATCTCTTAATGTCATTGTATTTTTAAGTAAATTAACATTTGAGGAAGATATTTTTACAGTGCAGACTTCCATGAACAGGAATGTGATTGATTATCTAAAACTCCCATTGATAATAGAAGAGGAAGAGAAAGAAATAGGGAGAGAGGGAAGGAAGAGAGGGTCGGAGGACATTTTCTCAAATGTCTTTCTTTATGAATAAAGCAATATATAAAAACATATATTTGAGTAAAGAAATGTTATCACTATAAATATATACCTATAAATATTGTTTAAAAATGAACTTTTTTCTTGTCTCAGCCAAAACCTATTCTTTCCTTTGCTCATAAATATTTTCTAAGTGTCTTACCATGTGTCAAGTAATATGTGAGTACTAGGGTACAGAGCAGAATAAAACAGTCCTTACCCACAGAGAACCGTAGAGTAGTGTCTTTCTTCCTTACGTACAGAATACAAATTGAAAAGTATAAAGGATAAAATGACATCCTTAGTATCTCTCACACTGAATTAATTTAGAAAAGTTAGCAAATGAAAATCTTCTCACCAGCTGAGGTTAGTTTCCTCAGTGTGTTTCCTAGTGTTTAAAATAAGTATTTTGCAATTAGGGTGAGATATGTTAGTGACAGCTGCAGAAACCAAAGTCTTCTATTTATTCAGATACCCATTTATCTCTAAAATATCAAGGTAGTGGCAGATCCCCAGCTTATCACTGCTTCTAGATGTGAACACAGAATTAAATCTCTATACGCCTTCATTTTGCTTTAATCTCCCTCCTCAAACTGCTAGTAATGAAAAGCCTGTTGATGTCAGTTGGGAAGATAATTCTTCCGTAAGAAGGTTTTAGCCTCCAAAAATCAAGCCTGTTTATTATAAATAATATACTTCTCAAGGCTCCCATGTTGTCTTGGTTTAAACTCACATGGCTGGGGCGCCTGGGTGGCTCAGTGGGTTAAGCCTCTGCCTTCGGCTCAGGTCATGATCTCAGGGTCCTGGGATCGAGCCCCGCATTGGGCTCTCTGCTCCGTGGAGAGCCTGCTTCCTCCTCTCTCTCTGCCTGCCTCTCTGCCTGCTTGTGATCTCTGTCTGTCAAATGAATAAATAAATAAGTAAAATCTGAAACTCACATGGCTAAGTTTATATATGGAAGAATTAGGCTCCCATGAAAAGGAAACGTTTTTTTCAAGGATCTGTGCTAAGCAGTGTGTGTATATTGGTGTTGAACTCCAGGCACAATAATTATTCTCGGTGTATACAGTAGGCATGCTAACCCAAATTATAGATATAATTGCACGTTGGTAGCCAGAGCCTTGGACAGAGGAGAAAATATATTTATTAAAACCACATTCACTCTGTCGTGCTAGTTTCGGCGTGTTGAGCTTGATGCCCCAGTGATACTGTGCTGTGCTTGGGCACTTGAGACTCAACAAGGAAACAAGGGTCTGTTCATTAAGAATTGCTGTTGTGCTGGGGCGCCCGGGTGGCTCAGTCAGTTAAGCATCGGCCTTGAGCTCAGGTCATGATCCCAGGGTCCTGGGATCGAGTCCCGCATCGGGCTCCCTGCTCAGTGGGGACCCTGCTTCTCCCTCTGCCTCTGACTCTCTATCTCCCTCTGTCTCTCATGAATAAGTAAACAAAATCTTTTTTTAAAAAAATCTCTACTGTGTTTACTTATTCATCAAGGGACATACATCAAAAGTACACACATAGTCATACCACACACCTATGCATCGTGAGAAGATACTGTGTCCAGCTCATGGGAAGATGAGCATGGCAGTGATGCCGTCTCTTGTTTTATATAGGTTGTAAGGCTCTAAAACAGAAGTACTGAACGGGGAAGACTGATTCATGAATAGAGTCATATGCTGCTCTGAGCCGCAGGTTTCCAGAGCAGCAACGTCCGGTAGAACGTGCCGTGTTGATGGAAATGTTCCACATCTGTCCTGTCCGACACAGGTCATAGCCAGCCACGGTTGCTATTGATTTCTGGAAATGGAGCAAGTGCAACTGAGAAAGTGGATTTTTCAATTTTATTTCATTTTAATTTAACATATATCTAAGCAGCTACAGGGACAATATGATCCTATAGCATCTTATTTCTAGGGTTTTTTTTTAAGATTTTATTCATTTATTTGACACAGAGAGAGCCAGAGAGCACAAGTGGGGGAATGGCAGAGGGAGAAGGAGAAGCAGGCTCCCCGCTGAGCAGGGAGCCCCATTCGGGGCTCGATTCCAGGACCCTGGGATCATGACCTGAGCTCAAGGAAGACACTCAACCGACTGAGCCACCCAGGCACCCCTGATTTCTAGTTTTTTAAAGTCTCGTTTTTTGCCATAAAACGTTTTTTTCCCATAAAAGACTGCTTTTAGTCAAGTGTTAACCAGGAAGTTACATAAAATGTAATTTTATCATCATTCAATAAATGTTTATAGAATATTTTAAGCTCACCCTACTGAAGTGGATTTTCTATGTTTCAATAAGATTCCTTCAAGGTATTTAGAAATGAAACTCAGTACATTTCCAGCCTTCTCACCACCGCCTTTCCTTCAACATACCAAGGTTTTGGAATTTGTGGCTTAAAATGTGGCTTAACACTAGATATAGTCATTGCCAAGTCGGTCACACCTTCTCAGAACCAGTAGCAGCAACTCGATATTTGGGGTTGGATATGCCAAGTAATGGTTAACTTCTCTACTGGCTCATTAGAAGAAGGATTTGATGTCTGAAAGCAAAGACACAAGATTACTGTAGGCTCCCACTCTCTTAGCCAGCCAACTATTTGATTTATTTGATGAGTGATCTCAGACCACCCTTTCAGGCACGGAACCTTCAGAGAGTTATGTTGCTGGGTGATAAGGAACCTTCAGAGATATGTAAATCTTTTGCCACTGGGAGTTTCATCTCTTCTGGGATAAAGAATATTTTTATGTCTGATGTTTCTATCTGGATAGCTATAGGAATATTCAGAAAAGATTCATAGGCTTAGTCATATTCATACTGACGAGGACTTGAAAACAGTACAATAATTACCAAGAATATGTTAGACAACACTTTTATTTTTATTTTATTCTTATTTGTTTCCCAAACGTTTGAAGGGGCAGCTAATGTATTATACATTGAGAAGTCCATTAATCTTTCGATTAGCATGTGTTTTCCTGTATTTTCCTTAGAGACAAACCAACAAATGAGGAATGTTCTTAATTTGATCTCTGGAGTAATCATAGATGGATATTATATCATTTAACAAATTCACGAAACAAACTAGTCATTTTTAACGTACATTTCTATGCACCAAGAATGCAACAACTGGCTTCTTAATTTTACTGACATTTTATTTCCAATCTAATGTGCCTGCTTATCATATATAGTCTTGGGCTTTTTAATAGGAGTAAAATCCAAGTAGTTTGTTTTAAAAAAAAAAAAAAGAAAAAAAGTTGAAATCCTTCCCAGTTTCATTAAAACTGATGTGAAACCTACTTTTAAAAACATAAACTATAAAAGTGACACTCTTGGCTGCTATGTCCCACCCACACAGATCTCTCTCAACCGCAGCAGTTTTCACGAAGAAGACTTCCTGGTTTCTGGTGCACTCACCTTGCGCCGTGACTCTGCCAGGCATAGCTGACGGGTAACAGAAGCTGTCTTTAGAAGACATCTTTCCCATTTGGAAACTCTTCACCTGAGTATGTTTCCATCCCTTTGCGAAAGCTCATCTGAACATAAACAAATCACTGCCTCAGCCGTCTGACCCGCTAAAGACGGAAGCTCAAGGGCATGTTTTTTGAACTCCCTTTTTAGGCAAAGGAGTGTGGTTGGCAACCTTTCTCTGTGACCTGCTTGTCAGGCAGTGGGGGAGCAGAGGAGCTACGGGACTGTTGTCAGGAAAGACAGCCCATGATGTTTCTGACACGCGAGTTTACAACACAAGAAGAGTCTCCTTCGTTCTGATGCCTGTATTTGATTCGTGTGGATGAAAAGCATTTCTCTATGGAGGTGGTTTTTCTTAAACATGAATATAGCGCAGTAAAAATATGGTAAGTCCCTGAGTACCACCTCATAATTAGGTGTATTTTGGAAGAGATGGTGTTTAGTAGATTTAAATCCCTTCTCCATCTCCCTTCTCTTCCATTTAAAAATGCTCTCGATTCCAGTGCTTGAACAGCTACATAATTCCATAAGAACTGTGCTGCAGACACACAAAGAGAAAGCAATTGAGTACAGAGACAAAATTAGTCGCTACATATCAATATTTCACAAGACTTTAAGTATTTCATTTAGTTAACATTTTCTTTGAATCACACTACATATTTTTCAGGGAAAGAAACTTCTATTCATTTTATCTGATCTAAAAATACAAATATGCATGAAGAAATCTAAGCAGAGTTGGGGAAAATGAAAGCAACAGTACAGAATGTTTTGTGGGCATGCATTTGGGCAGGAAGCAGACTGTGTTTTGAGATAGGAAAGAAAAATGTTTTCCATTTGGGGATACCCCAAATCAGCCACAATCTGACCTTTATGTCAAAGGGCTTTGAGTCATAAAAGCATGCATGTGATCATGGTTTTAAAAATACCAATAATTATTAGGAAACATTTCCTGTATGCTTTGTGAAAGTAAAATAGGGGCCTATTTAAGGATACAAGAACTTAGTGTATTCTTGCCTTTTTTGGATAGCTACTATCAATATTAGCTCGAGTGAAAGAGTAAGCTTAAGTTGTCCTCAATGTTTCAATAATCTCTTTGTATATTCTCCCCAGTGACAGCATAATACCCCTCCAAACCTTATTTACCTCTCTACCTTTCCATAAAAAGCTAAGAAGAGGCCATATATTTCTGGCTTCATTCCCTCATCTTCAAGCCATCATCAAGGAAAGCTGGCATTATCGCTCAATCAACTGCTTCTTATTAAAAACTCATGCTACTTGCTGATCCCACCCTTTCCCATACTTAAGTATAAGTTCCTGAACCCCACGTCACTGCCGTTTTCCTCAATGAATCAGTGCTTTGCTCACTTTTGTATAGTCTACCCCAGAGTAACTATCGGTGAGATAACTGGGAATTGGTGAATCAGCGCCAGGAACAGGTTGCATTCGTGCTTCTTGGCGTCGTCTCCTGACGTCGTCCAGTTGTGCTAGCTTGCCCAGGGTGTGAGGTAGAAACAAGCATCTCATGCAACTTAGGGGCTTCAAAGAACCTAGGTTTATTTTTCATGCTCACTACCGGTCTACTACAGCTTGACTGGGCAGGGGTCTGGGTGAGGGCAGAGCCCTCACTGCGGGCACCCGGGGACCTGGACAGACGGAGTCGCCTCCTGACTGTGGACTTTACACTTGCGCTTCATCCACCAGCGGATCTTTTCAGTTCCCTCTCCAGATTCTGTGCCACATCTGACAATTTTTTACTATCTTGTGCCATAGCCTCCTCATTTGGCCTCCATTCCTGCCCCTCTCAGGCACTCTTCAAAAGTGGGAAAGGTCTCCCACCAGCAATGACTTCCACTCAATAATCCATTAGCCCAACTGGTTCCAGGGCTTAGTGACATCAGGGAAAAGGTCATCTTGCCTGGTGCCCAAACGTTCTATGGACGATATGTAACTACCACAGAGTCCATCTTGTATTTCTTCTCAGTATGGCCTCCACAGCCCCTCAGAGTCCTCAGCTTCATCTGAGCTGGCTGGAAATGGGCTCACACCTTGTAATGACCTGGAACTGCTACAACACAAAGACCTCAAATTCTGCAGTTCCCCCCTTTGGCCCCTGCTTCCTATCATCTCCCAAGTCTCTGTTAAGAGTAGATATAAAAACAGACAAGGCCTAAGACTTGGCCTTGAAGATCTCACAGGTCTGTTGGGAGAATCAGGAAAGTAACACTTCTTCTAAAATGCGGTGAGTAGGAAGAATGTGTTGGGGGCAGAGACCATGAGCTTTACCCAGCCTGGGGTTAAAGAACAAGGGAGGAAAGTGAGGGCATCTTTCCTGAACAGTGTGGCACTACAGCTGAGTCTTCAAGCTAGAATCCGAACCGGCCATTCGACAGTGGAAACTCCAGCCAAGGGACAAGTATAGCTATAGCGTAAGGAGCAGGCCAGGGGCCTAGATATGAAGATGAAATGGCAGGTTGGTGGGAATCCATAAAAGACTTTAATACAGTGGTAAGGACTGGGTTTTCATCCTAAAGGTAATAGGAAACCTTTAAACCAAACAGAGTTGTATCATAATCAAGATTTGTATTTTTAAATATAATATGTATCATTCAAGTTTGCTTATTGGCCAGTATTTCATAGTCATTAGAAATATTTCATTGACTTCTAAACTGAAACTACAATCTTAAGTTAAATGAACAACAACAAAGCTCTACAAAAATATGATTTAAAAACAAAATTTTGTTATTAATTCTGTCAGTGTAACCCCCAATATCTTAATACAAATGGGTTGTCCTTTTAAAATGTTTTCGTAGGGGCGCCTGGGTGGCTCAGTCATTAAGTGTCCGCCTTCGGCTCAGGTCATGATCCCAGGGTCCTGGGATCAAGCACCACATCGGGCTCTCTGCTTAATGGGGGGCCTGCTTCTCCCTCTCCCACTCCCCCTGCTTGTGTTCCCTCTCTCGCTGTATCTCTCTCTGTCAAATAAGTACATGAAATCTTTAAAAAATAAAAAATAAAAATAAACTTAAAAAATGTTTTCTTCTCAGGTCTGTTCTGTTTTTATTTATTCACAAGGTTAAATCATACCTTTATGTCTGATAATTTTAGCATACATGTTTTTTAATACTATAATTATTAAAACAAAATTAAACAGAAATAATAAGCTATAGTTCCTATTAAACTTAAATCTTCATGGTTTAGGCAAACAGCAAATTTTCCTAGAACAGAAGATTTTTCCCCAAATCTGCAAAAACAAGGAAACTAATTTAGATTCAATTATCTTACAATGCAGGTGTAAGGTGTTCAGTAATAAAAGGTCCATGAATCTTGACGAAACTAAAAATGAAAGTGGTCTGAGTTTAAAAACCTAGAGTTGAGAAATTGGTCTCATTATGAAATCCTGAATAGAACATTGTTAATTTTAAAAATTTTATCATTTTCCATTTATCTCTGAATATCTTTGGCAATCTAATGGCAATAAAATTTTTTTCTAAAATCTATGCAATTTTTTTAAAAACCTAGTTGTCCTTTCCACAATTATTCATTCTTTCCACTTGGCAGATTCAGACTGAGCTAATGGTTCTGTAAGTAGACATATTGATTAGCTTGAAGTCAATTTCTAACCTATTCCAGCATTTAGCTTTCTTAGACCATTTTGTGGGTTTTGTTTTGTTTTGTGTGTGGGTTTTTTTTTCCATTTTGTGGAAGTCGTTCATGTCTTATTTCACACCTCAAATTGGATAATTCTGACCTTTCTATCCTTACACTTTTGAGAATATATTTTTTTCTTGTTTTCTTTTGTTTATGTCAACTTGAAGTAAAATATGTGAAAGCACTTTTTCTGGGAGGGAATGAAACAGAGGATAGTGGGGCCTGGCTTACCTGGCTGCCTCCAGGGGCCGATTCCAAAATGGGGCATAACAAGAAAGGTCTTCAAGAGTGTTCTGGAGTAGGCAGTATGCCATGATTGGAACCGAGAGCTGGAGACAGCTGTAAACTGGAAGAGGAAATCCCAGAGTAACCAGCCTCCACCAGTCAGAGCCTGTGGGCAGAAGGGAAATTATAGAAATGAAACTCTCAGTCTCTCGGTATAGAGCAATGGGGGTGGATGAAGACGCGTTGCTAGGTAGAGCTCAAAACCAATGTAACCACAAACTAATCACAAACACTGAATTCCAGCCCTCATATGTTCCTATTATTTTAGTATTTGTGATTCCCCAATATTAAACACTGGACCTTAGATAGCAAACTAGTCTGGAAAATAGTACAGGCAATTTAGAAAAATTACTGCTTTATTGCTTTAACTACCAACTTTATGAAATACTGTGGCCTCTTAGAATTGGCTTTACTATTACTGCCGCTCTTCTATTCTGTTGGCCCATTTATATCAATATGTTATATATTTAAATAAGTCTTGATCTTTATAAATTTCATTTTTAAGTCTCATTCGGACTTGGAAGTCAGAACCAGATGGAATATATTTTTCAGACTTTTAGTGAAAACCAAAGCCCATCACGGGTAAGTAGGGGGAAAAAAAAAAAAACAGATAAAGCACTCTTAAATTATTTTCTTCCTCAATAAAAAAAGAAATAAAATATCACTTTAATGCTTTCTTCTAAGATCCAGTGCACTAGAGCAGAAAGCCTTGGAGCTCTGGGTGATTTCTGAGCATATCTGTCAGGGACTTCCCATCCATTTCTCGCCTGCACCTTTTGCAATCCTTTTAGTCCTTAATATAAGAAACTCAATGAGGATATTTTGGTGCAGGACTTGCTCTGTAAGGCCCCCAACAGTCTCATTTCCCTAGTTGGCTATTTTGTTTGGGATTCTTATAAAGCCATTTACAAGGGACAAAAATTCATGTTTGTGACATTCGGTCTTAGACATCCTTCAAAGAACCTTCTTGCCTGGAATAAGATAATGACTTTACTCACCTTTAACACTTATTAGCGTTAACACCTGAAGGTGGCAGAGCAAATTAGAGGGTGCAAAACGCTTTCACACATCTTCCCATTTATCTTCACCATGGCCTCGAGCTGAGCCGGGCAGGCTTCTCAATTTACAAATAAGCAGTCTGGGGGTCGGCAAAGAATCTAGGCAACCCAAATCCAGCTCTCTCGGCCCTCGGCCTGAGTTTTGTATACCATGCAACTGCCTTTAGATGACTTCATGTCATTGTCAATCTTAAATAGTGTGATCAGGTTTGCATCTCAAAGAGATACACGGGGATACATTTAAGAGAGGCAAGTTGGCAAGGGCAGAGGTCAGGTAGGTAGAAGTTTTGGCGTGAAGCAGCTCCATGGTGACAGAATGGGAAACTACTTAGGAAATAAACATGGCGTGTAAGATGTTCCCCGATGGTGAAGCCCCTCTACCAAAACAAACATTAAATAGTTTCGAGTTAACTCTGTTGCCAAGTTAGTATCTATGTGACTCAAGGGAAACGTTCAACGTCGCAGAATGCCTTTAATTTATTGACACCAAACATGGTGATTGAAATACCCACAGAAGCGCAAGTCACTAAAGACGTGTCTTTGCATGTCACAGATTTGCTCATTGGAAGAGTTACGCACAACACTGGAAAGCAACAAACCAGTATAAGAAAGACGTAGCCTTTGTTCTTCACTTGCCTTCACTCTCCTACAGTATTTTGTGTCTTCTCCTTTCTCACCGCATCCTGTCGACGGCCAGCCTTCCTCTTACAATACAGTAGAGGCGAAAAAGACACCCAGAGGAGATCTGTTTCACCTTTCCCTTTCCAGGGTCACCTCCGTACCTCAGCACCCACACGCTCAGCCACCCCTCCTGGAGCGGAAGGCGCGTCCTCACCTCTGAGACCGACCACTACACCTGCGTGCAAACCCATCCCTTCCCAGGAATATTGCACCCCCAGTTGTCCTCTTTCTCTCCCGCGTGCACTTGTTGCTCTCCACTCCATTATTCCTGTCAGCACACAGTGACGCCTTAACGCCAGCTTCCATGAAAGTCTGCTTCCTGACTCTACATCCTTATCTAACGAAGCCTCTTTCTGTGTTGCCCTCATCAGCAGCTCTGTACAAAACG
This sequence comes from Mellivora capensis, assembly GCA_004024625.1. Lineage (NCBI taxonomy): Eukaryota > Metazoa > Chordata > Mammalia > Carnivora > Mustelidae > Mellivora > Mellivora capensis. The sequence continues at coordinate 58,732 of PISX010007526.1, read as the reverse complement.
GTCCCCCACATTAGCTGTTTCCACTTCCTAACCCGCCCATCTTCCTCATGCTTCTCTCACGGGGATTTGGCATTCACCAAGCTCTACAGTGGCTCATTTAGCCCAAGCCAGTGTTCACAATTTACCAATAAAAAATAAGTTTCTCACTTTTTAGGCATTTAATAAGAAAAAAAATTTAAATTATTTACATGAATTTGCATAAAGTGATTAAAATTAATCATACAGAGAATAATAAAAGTATTTTTGTTTATAATTATCATATGATTGATATGATAGAGTGTCCTGAAGTCTGGCATAGTAACTTGCTCCTGTGAATTCTGACATGCATGATATCAAACTAAATAGGCATGTTTCCTTTTTCCTTTTCTTCTTTTCTTCGTACCGTCCTTCCTTCCTTCTCTCATTTCTTCTTTCTTCATTTTGTTTATCTGTTGCTTCTTTTATTCCAATCAGCTGAGTGTCTTTGGTTCTAACTCAGATAGGACTGAATGAAATCATGTCAGACTTCAGTGATGGCAAGAGAATTGTGCCTCAACATAGTAGCATTGTACTAAACTCTAAAATTATGTGTAGTTGTGTAGAAGATAAATTATTTGTGATTTCTGAAAAAGCTTTGTCAGGCTCTACCAAACTAGTTTAATCATGAAAAATTAAATTTTCTTTAATGATCTCTTCTTTTGAGTGTTTAATATAAAATTACATTTGCTCAGTCATGAACTTGGCTCTTAGATTTTAAGGGTGGTTTTTAGAATTTTAAATTATTATATGTAAGTGTAATTTCAGCCTTCCTTTAGTTTTTGGCATTTAAATCATTTAAAAATTAAAAATTATCAGTGGAATTATACCTCTTTTAATTAAAATGGAGCAAAGATAATGGATTTCCTCCCTAAAAATCTGAACATATCTTCCTGCATTGTGGCACTGATATATACACGTAATTAATCTGTGTTAGTTTTATAAACAGAGACCAAAATGCTACTTCTCTTGCTTTAACACTTCAATAATATGATGTAATGGTGTAATTATTATTCATATAACAATATCATCACATTAAAATCTGAATAAAAGGGAAATATTTCTTATTCTAATTTTCCTTTAAAGCCCTATTGGGGTTTCTAGGGAAATGTTGGAAAATGTAAAAGGGAACATGACTTCGGCTCAAAAATCACCGCTCAGAATTGCCTGAGCCTCTAGGAACTGTCAGTAACTCCCATCATTTAAATTCAGCTTACATGTGGGAAAGGCACATGAGAAGTAAAACTGGCATACGAAAGGCAAAATTGACAAGTTGTACCAATTAGAAAATAGAATGGAGAGTTTTGATTTAACAATTTATTTCTACTGTTTAAGTGGAATGTGTCCTTCAATTTCATAAACCCAAAATTCAGCTTTTCTGTGATAATGAAATAATAAATTATGGAAGTTATTCAAAATGAAAAAATGCTATTTATATTTTAAAATACTGCTGTTTATAATTTGGTAATCAAGGTAATTTTAGTTACAACAGATGTGTTGAATGTTATCACTGGTGGTAAGTCTTTTTTCTATTTTAACAAAGTGAAAAAAATTAAGTCCGCCAAAAATTATTTTATCATCTTACCTACTTAGGGAAAGAAAACTGAATACTAGATTGATATTAACTATAAAATTGGGAAAAAATGTATTCTAGATTTTGAAAAAAAATCAGATTAAGGTCTATATAAAAATGCATAATTTTTTTTTCAGTTTTAGAGTAATTTAAATACGTTTAGAACCAATATATATGGGTCATATTTAAGCTTAGAAGTCTCATTCTTTTTGTTGATACAATCTGATGTTTTAGGGATGCTTGTTTTATTTCAGATGATGCACAAGGAGGTTTCTATTCATACATGTTTATACTGTGTTTAATGTTTATACCATGCTTAATTTAAGTGGGATACCTTATATATCTGTCAAAGAGATATTCTAGAGAGCTAATGCTGAAGAAAATGGGAAACATGTATAGACTGGATACATCCTGCTATGTTGTGAAAAAATGAAAATACAGGAAAGAAAAATGCCTTAACAATTGCAGAATATATGTTGGTATAGAAAAGAAATAGCAAAAAATTTGAAGGCAGATTTGGAGAAAATTAAAAGTAGATCTAGGGTTGTGTAGATGGGTAATGCAACTGAAATCTGAGGTGTGGAAAATGATGTCAAAATACATTTCCTTAGAATTTATTAATAGCATCAATTGACATCTTATTATCCATCTTTCACTAGGTAAAGCTATAGTTGCAAATGACTTGAAAATCTCAGAGGCTTATAGCATCAATGGCATAATTCTTGCTCTCATGGCTTTCTCTCAACTGTGGCTCTGCTCTAAATATCACTTCATTCTGGGATCGGTTAAAGGAACCACTCCTATTCTGGAATATGTCTTTTTTTAATGCAAAGGGAAAGAGCAAGAAAGTAGAAATCCACATGATGGCTTTTATATAGCTTCTCATTTCCATTCACATTTCAATGGCAAAAGCAAGTCTCAAGACCAACTGTGGTATCATGGAATTCAATGGAAATATGGCTATGGAAAGGAACATATGGTCCTTTTATCGGAAAGGGTAGGAAAACAATGGGAAAAAAAATAAAACAATCTACTATAAGTTTCGTATGCCGATAGAGCACCCATCAGAAGTCAATCACTTAACAATGACAGGCATGAGTCTTCATTAGTACTCAAATACCTGGTTTTTGCCTTGGAAATTAACAAAAATGAGTAAGGCAACTCAGTAACGTAAAACTAATTTTAAAAAGGAATGTAAAAACTAATTTTACATCATAGGATACATGACAATAAAAATGCAAAGTGTGAACTATAGTAATTAAAACTACATTGTCATAAGGTTCTTGAATTGTGAAGCAATAAAATAAAGATGTACATTTTAATTCTTAAAGAAACACCAAAATAAACCCCCCAAAAATTAAGAGATAAGATAAAATGAATAAAATAGAATATTTGACTCTCCTAAATGAAACAAAAAGAAAAGAGAACAGAGAAACCCAAAAGGATTGGCCAAACATGAATCAAGCACCAGGATGATAGACTTAGAACCAAACACATCAATAAGTGCATTAGAATGAATGGGCTAAGCACCCTGATTAAATGCAGACATATTCAGACTGAATAGAAAAAATCAAGATCCATCTCTGTGTTGTTTTCAAGAAACACCCTTTAAACAGGTTAACAAACGTGTTGGGTATAGAAACAACAAGCAAACAAAAGCTGGTATGGCTATGTAAATATCAGAACAAAGATGACTTCAAGATGAACCCTGTTACCAGAGATTAGAAGGGGCATTTCATAATGATAAAAAGGTCACCTCTTTAAGAAGACATAAGACTAATGTTTATATACCTAATATCAAAGCTTCTAAATACAGGACAGAACCAAAGAACAAAGCAAAGGAGAATCAGAAACAATTTTACAATCATTTGAGAGAGATTTTAAAAATCCTTTCTCAGGAAAAGATAGAACAATTAAACGAAAGCTCATTACAATTATGGATGATTTGAACAATACTAACCGTCAACTTAAGCTCATTAATATTTATAGTAACTTACTCTTCAAAAGAGGTTACAACTTCTAAGATGTCTAGGGAATATTCAAAACTATAGACCATGTTCTAGCCATAAAACAAGTTACAATAAATTTCAAAGGGTTTAAATTAAACAGAATATGTTCTTTATCCAGGATAGAATTATTAAACATGAATAAAAATAATATAACTTGAAAAACTCTCAAATAGTTGGAAGTTAAAAACCTACTTACAAAATAATCCATGGGTCAGAGAAAAAAAATCAAAAGATATTACTATATATATATATACATATATATTTACATATATACATACATGTACATATATTTTAGATTTTATTTATTTATTTGACAGAGATCACAAGCAGGCAGAGGCAGGCAAAGAGAGGGGAGGAAGCAGGCTCCCCGCTGAGCAGAGAGCCAGATGCGGGGCTCGATCCCAGGACCCTGAGATCATGACCTGAGCCGAAGGCAGAGGCTTTAACCCACTGAGCCGCCCAGGTGCCCCTACAATATGTATTTTGAACACAAATACATGAAAACAATATATCCATATTCATGGGATACAGCTAAAACAGTCTTCAGAAGGAAATTTATAGATTTAAATGACTGTTTTAGGAAATAAGAAAAGTATAAAATCAAGCTTCCATTTTAAGTAACTAGAAAAATAATAAATTAAACCCCAAGTATATGGCACGGAGGAAATTATAAAAGAGCAGAAATCGATAAAATAGAAAATTTAAGTAGCCTTGTATAAAGAAATCAAATAATAATCTATCAAACCCATACTCGTTCATAAAACAGAGGAAGTGGAAGCACTTCCAGTTCATATCATGAAACAATTTTAAGCCTGATAGCAAGACCAAACAAGGACAATATAAGGAAAGAAAATTAGAGCCTGTATATCTTACGAACATAGATTTTTAAAAATTGAACAAAATATTGTCAATTGAAATCCAGCATTACATAAAAAGATTATATACTATGATTAAGTTGGACTTATCACAAGAATGGGAGATTGACTTACCATAAGAAAATCAATCAACATACTTCACTACAGTCATAGGTCATGAAAGAAAACTTACATCCATGGGGAAAAACAGAGATAGAAGCTCAACCTCTACTTCGCGTCATCGGACAGTTTTCACATCTGACAGAAATTGACACCCAAAATATGTTAAAAATTCCTGAAACTTGAGAATAAAAAGAGAAACAAGACTAATTTTTACCTTGAAACCCAGTTATACCACTGCTAGATATTTGTCCAAAAGATATAAAAACTAATATGCACAAAAAGTCTTTCACAGGAATACCTATGGCAGCTTCATTAATAAATAAACAGTTACTGTTTCCAGCTAGTAACCAAAAGCAACCCTCTTTCAGCAAGAAAATGGATAAATAAGCTGATATATTCATTCCTTTCAATGCCAAGGAGTACAGAGAAACTCCTGATCCACGTAATCACCTGAATTAATCTCAAAAGCTCTGATGCTGAGTGAAAAAGGTGGGCACCATCATGAAGTATTGTGGGAGTCCATTGATGTGATACTCTGGAATAGTTCAAACAAATCTGGGGTGAAATCAGATCACTGATCTGTCTGTACATAGAGACAGAGCAGCAGTAGGACACAAAGGAATCTCCCGGGATGGTAACATTGTTTTGTCTTGATAGGCATTCTTCAAAATAGATGAAAAAACACACTTAACAACTGAACATTCCAATGACTATAAATCCTACTGCAATTTCTAACAGAATAAATGGCATTTAATAACTGAACACTGTATTTCACTGTGTTTTCACAAACATCATAACATGGGTTAGGGTATTATGAGGCCCAGGAGGCACTCTAGTGGGTCAGGAAGAGAATGGGGTCCCCTGGCACATCTGGTGTGAAGACCCATAGAAAGGGCCAGAACCAGGTGGTGATAAAGGAACTTGGGTCACCTCCAGATAAAACCACTGGGGCAAAGGAAGTTGAGAGAGAAAGTAATTTGATTACCTCTTAATAATCCCCCAATCCAGAGTTTTAAAGGATTAAATCAGTTCTAACTAAGGGCAGCACATTAGATAAAACACGCTTTCAGGAGCTCTGCCTCCTTTACCCCTAAAATTTCCCGCAGTCACTTGCTAAAATCTAAGTTTCTATAGAATAACGGGAAATAATTATTTTACTTCCCAAAATAAAAGGATTAAAATGTAAATGCATGGTTGAAATAATACTTTAGGATACATGGATTTTATTCCTGCATAATCAGTAGATGAATACAAATGATTAAGAACCGACCCTTCTCATTTCTGATAACATAGAAAGTACAGGAAGAAGAAACAGTCCAACTCAATACTCATTTACTGAGCATCTACCGTGTGCTAAATCAGTCGTTTTCAAGCTTTTATGACTGTGACCTTTAGTAGGAAATGAAATTTATATTGCAGCTTTGTGTAGCTGTACATATGGGTAACTAAAACAGTGTTATAAAATAAAACCTATACTTGCTAAATGAGATGCACTCCGTGTTTTCTCTTCTAGTATATTCTGTTTCATGTTTACAAAAACTCTGGTAAGTGACCCCCTAACTCCATGTCATTACGCACTAATAAATTGTGAATTCTGGTTTGAAAACAACAGTGCTATCCTTCCTACCCAGAATGTGGTCTGCGGGCCTGCAGCGACTGTAGGTGGAGGCTTATGAGAAAAGCATAACCTCAGGCCGCACCTCACACCTGCTGAATCAGAATCTGTATTTAGGGGCGCCTGGGTGGCTCAATGGATTAAAGCCTCTGCCTTTGCCTCAGGTCATGATCCCAGGGTCCTGGGATCAAGCCCCGCATCAGGCTCTCTGCTCAGTGGGGAGCCTGCTTCCTCCTCTCTCTCTCTGCCTGTCTCTCTACCTGCTTGTGATCTCTGCCTGTCAAATAAATAAATAAATAAATCTATCTATCTTTTTTTAAAAAAGAATCTGCATTTTAATCAGACCTCCAGGTGCTCCCCGTGCACGGTAACCTGTGCCAAACAATGAGTGGAGAGAATGTTTGGGACAGACCCTTCTTGGTATCATTTAGGGCTGAGATTGTGACACAGGGATGGTCCTTCTTTTAGAATATACATATCCAAACATCAAGGTTACAATTCAGTATCTCCAAGGATATACCAGGGCAGTTATGCTAAAAACTATAAGTAAATGAACAAACCAAATTTACCAGAGTTCCTGAGCCCCATTAAGACTCACTGGTCAACTCAGTTTAAATGAAAACTATGTACTGATTTATTACAAAGGTGCAAGCCCGTGCTTCGGGTAACATGGAAAGATTTTTCTTTAGTTTTCATTGTGGATGATGTCATAAAAACTCATCTTATTCCCGGAATATTTATTGATGGAGGCATTGCTACTACTACTTCTGAATTTGCCGCTTCATCCATAGGGGAGAGTTTGTGAACATCTTGATTCCACTGACAACCGTCCGTTCATTGAAACGTGATACGACTTCCAGGAGAAATATTATTAGTTGCGCTGAGTTCATACAACTCATTCCCTAGGTTACTTCCAGTAGGTCCCTAACCAAGGACCTCTACTGCAAAAGAAAATGGGGTCACCCCTAAGTGACTATAACTGCTCATTAAGGACCTTCCAGTTGCGTTAGTATGTTTCCTGAGTGGTGGGAAGTTTCAGTCTGGAAGCTGCTAATCTTGCTAACACTAAAAGGCTCTCTCCCATTAGCAGCTTCTGTGTTGCATTAATAATAAGAAAGTAATAAAGAGACCGCAGCTGTGGAGTCCCTCCTGAGAAGAGGCCGCAGCTCCCTTCCTATCCCCATGGTCTACTCTAATGAGCCTGCCTGCATTAAAGTAATAGAGTGGATGATAAGTGCCGTCCGTTCTATCAAAGTCGGAAGTTCCTTCTTTCTGGGGAGGAACACCTTTTCTGAAGGTTCCCAAATTCAAAACTATACAATCCATGCTTTTGCAGTTGAAGTTGATCTGTTTAATTCCCAACTTTTTTGACATATAAGTGCAGACCATCAAGTACAGGAGAGAAATAAGTTGTTTTATAAAAAATAAATATTTCTACCCTGGAAAAACTAAAACTGAGTACTTCCGTAGATGCTTTCCTGTTTTTTTGGTGTTTGTTTTGTTTTGTTTTGTAAATTAAATCACTTACCCGCACAGAAGCGAATTAAAGAAAATCAAGGAATAAAGACCCCTGCTTTTGTAAATATTAAAAACTCTCTTGCTAATAGACAAAGAAAAAATGAGGAAAGTATATTAAAATGAGATAAGTTGGATTGGATTTGTTCGTTTCAGGGTGCATGTTAATAGATGTGTCTTTGTTAAAGATGTTACCTTGTTAGGACCCGTAAAGATTGGAGCTGATGCCATACTTAATAGCTTATGTTCTTTTCCTATTGAAAATACCTAATCTTTGGCAGAAATATGTATTTTTAAAGATTTTCTTGATTTAAACATCCATTTTGAAGTATCCTATACGTCCACAGAATATAATTATCTATTATAGTAGTTAGGTTGTTGCAATTTTTCATCTATAACCAAAACTATTTCTCCTTTCAACTACATATTTTTTAATTGGGTAAATAGTAATGCTCAGATTTTCATTCCTTGGAGTCAACAAAATATTTGAGTCCAACTTACACTATTGTGTCCTGATTTTGAAAAGTTAGTTTTATAATTAAGTTATATATTGCACACTTCTTTATTTGTAATTTATAGGAGAAAAAAGATCAATATCAATATATAATCATCAGTGAGAATATATATTTTTAAAATGAAATATATGTTCACAACCCTCCTAGAGGAAATCAGTATGATGGGCTCTGTACAATGTTTACACAAAATTCAAGAAATTACTGTATAAACCAGTTGGAAGCAGTTTGCTAAAAACTTATAATCCATGTATTTTCCTTCTAAGTAAGAAACATCTTGAGAAAAAAAGAAGACATATCTAATGTCAAGGCTGCCTATCTAAATATTTTTAATTATGTATAAAAGCCTTTGAATGAAAAAAAAATCTGTAATTTAGGAAAGAGAAGAAGCGAAGTATTCCTTATAAAATAAACACTAGATGTTTCCTCTAGGCAAGTAACAATCTAAATCCCTTTTAATTAATAACTCTTTCATATGGTCTACTTATTAGCCAAGCCTTTTTGATGAATCCAGTAAACCCTCTTGTTTGTTGTTTCCTTTTGCTTGTTAAAAGCTGAGGTGTTTACTCCAAGCCGATGGGTGGCATATTATTGCTAGTGTTTTCCTTAAATTCAGGCAAGAAAGGAGGTAACTAAGACATTCTTTGAAGCCCCACAAAACAAACAGGTCTATTGGAAAAGTAGCAGCTTTGGTATAGAACAGTCTTAGAGTGTTGGTATTAAGCTCATTTATCCGAATCCTTTTTTTTACCTTCTCTTGTTCTCTAGTTCATGAAGGCTCAGGAGAAACCAGTCAGAAGGAGACGTCAACCTGCGATATTTGCCAGTTCGGGGCAGAATGTGATGAAGACGCCGAGGACGTCTGGTAACGTGCTCTTTCTGTTCTTCAAACAAATTGTAACAGTTATTCCTTTCTTTTTCTCCATCAACCATTTCCTGACAGACATTTTCAGCGTCTTTTTCTTATCCATTCCCGAAGCGGGGGAAAACGAGGCCTATAATGACAGCCAAGAATTTCTGAAGCTGAATTAAGAGCTGGACTAGCCAGGCAGCTGCTAAGAGCATTGCTTGAACAGATACATTTAAGATACCACTTAGACCCCCCAATACTATGAATGTGAAGATGGGAAGAGAGATCATATTTACCAGAACATCCCTCAAGAACCGTGGTCGATAAACAGCAGGGAGTGGTTAATCTGCTCTCGAATAAGGCAGATCGGGGTGGCTGGAGAGACTTTATTTAAGGGTATGTGCATATGCACACCCGTAGCTGAATTGGGAAGGCAGGAAGGCCAAGAATGACTTCGGGGCTTCTCTCTGGATCAACTTCTCTCTTCATCTGAGCAATACTCAGCTTCTTCTGAAAAGATATGCTGAACAAGTAATGATGAATGAAATTCATTATTTTCCATGGGTCCCAACATGTGAGTCCTCTAGGGCACCCACGTGTATTGGCCCTGCCCTGATCATACCCAAAGGGTCCATCTGTGTACTTTTTCTTCTTGGTTACTTTCAAAATTACCCTAGGGGTAGATTGCACCATTATTTCACTTTGCAAAGAGGAAACTGAGTTTTGAGGTGTTTAAGTGAAGGGCTAGAGTGAAGATATGAGGGGAAAGTAACTGGAAGGTGTTAGCATTAACAATTCAGCCAAAGATGCAATCAAAATCATACTTCTCCTGCCATGTCTGGAATACTAAGACAGCCAGACTGCGGGCAGCTTGGATACAGTGACTCAAGACCTGCAGGTTAGAGCTGGTGACAGAGTAGATGCCTGCGTCAGGCAACGGGAAAACGTCCAGGCAGGAAGTGTCACTCCTGGTGTTCTAGCAAAAGTTCAGATCTATGGTATGAGGGCAGGTGGAATGAGGAGATATGGAAAAGGCTGGTGGCATCAGAAAGATTCAAGAGTAGGTCATAAGTCCCAGTCTTCAGAGAAAGAAACTCAACTACGAAGGGAACAAGGGGAAGGGCAAAGCAGAACTCCGATTATCAAGGAACTCATTATCAATCAGGAAAACAGCGACAGATACAGGCAAGACTAGATAGATAGCCACTTGCGGAAACTGGAGTAGAAAGCCAAGCTTGGTTACAAGGGGCTGGGACAAGTGTCTAGATCGCAGAAATAAATTACAAGGTCAGAATGAAACCAGCAGCAAGGCTGACTGGATGCTGAATCAGTTAGCTTTTGGCTAGGACATCTTGTACGCCCCCGGCCTGGAGACAAGATTAGTTCTAAAATGCGGAATAAAGCTGAACCTCCAGATGGGGATAAGTGGCTATAGCTGTGAAGATTAGAGGGGTGCAGGGGGCAGGGAGCCAAGAAGATCATTATACTTCCCAGGCAAGAATGAAAAGTTGTTAGCATTTAAATAAAACGCACTTAAAATGTCCAATGTAAGCAAGAAGGAATGGTGCTGAAAATGGCAAGTGTATTGATTTTCATTTACATAAATACCTTTGTATGTTAACATATTACAGTTAGTTATGACCATGAAGGGCAGATGGGAACGGCTGAAGGACACAAGAATAAAGCGATAAATGAAATTAAATAGGCATGGAACGGAAGAGACTATAAAGTACGATAGGAAGCAGTTGGGGAGTGATCTGACTCCAGTACTACTCAACCGAAGCAGGGGAGCCTTGGTGTGTTGTTGGTTTGGGATGAAACCGTCGTCAGGTCCTCTCCCAAACATAAAACACGGCGTACGCTATGTGGCAACAAAGAGGACAACTCAGTCTTCAATTTTATTTTTTCCTTTGATACGAACTAACTTACAATTTTACACATACAAATTTCCCCAATCTTGTATTATGAATCAATAACAAGATAAGAAATGCTACTATTATATTACTGTTGTATCTGCAATATTGGAACAAAGATGAAAAATTAATTCCTCATCTTTCTTTAACCCTGGCCAAAGAAATTAATATTTTATATTTCAGTACAAAAATTAAGTCTAGTTTTTCAAAAATGCTTATGTACTTTCTAGATGAAGTTAAATCTTTGTTAGAATTAAAAAGCCAGCTGATCATTACAATCATAATAAGTTGATCTTTTTTTCATAGTTAGATGAGTTTTTGAGTTATACAAGTCACACTGGCCGTGGAAAAGATAGGTAGATACATGATAGATTAGATAGATAGATAGATAGATAGATAGATGAAAATGGAGGAAAAGGAGAAAGAATAATGATTAGAGGATGCCATTGATAAACCATGATCTTAAACACATTACGTTTTAATACCTTTGAGAGAACAGATGGTTTATAAGCTCATATAAGCCCCTCACTTGTAGTCTCTGATTTCATTTCAAGATTCTTCCCTTGCCTTTTTCTCTTGTGGAGAACATCGGGGCTATAGAAATCAGAAGATGGTCAGGTTTTCTCAATACCAAAGAAACACCATTGTTTCAGAAGATTCTTCACTTACGGTTATTGACCTAAGTGTAGGAAAGAATTAAGCTTCCAAAAGAAAGAATTAAAAGTCCACGTGGGAGGTGGCTCACAATGCAGGTATATCCACCCTCATATGGAGGCATCCCTTAGGATGGGCTTCAAACAAATGGGAGACCTGTGCAAAGAGATGTGAAAGCTTATTTATAGGGAAGGGGTTAAGAGGGGAAGGAAGGACTTAAAAGATTGTGTCTCTTGATATCTAGACTAAAAAAATTCAAAACTAATATGTTTATACATCAAAGAGACTCTCAAATATATCCTGCCAAATATAATTTATAAGGAAAAAGAATGGCTTATAAATAAGTCAAACATAATAAAATTGACTCATTGCAAAGTAATAAAGCCCCATCTGATAGCACTGGGAATACCAACTTATGATTTCAACAAATACTTCTGATACTGGGTTAGTTTTAGAAACAGCTCTTTATTCCCTTAATTATCTTACCTGATAAATTATTTCAGTGAGCCCAAAGTAGGTCAATGGTAACTCTCTTTGCACTGGGAGCTACTCCTAAGAAGTAATTAGCCTAGAACTTTCTGTTGGTCCTGTCAGTCAGAAATAGTTCAGAGCCCCAGGGTTGATACTTGATTTAATATAAGAAAAAAGCAAGCTGATAGCCGGGTCTGATCACAGGAATGACTGGGTAGGAAATTGGCTGCATGCCTAACATTTCCAGGGTGTCAGGATAGATCAGGGAAGGGTGCACAGGTGTAAAAGCAGATGTGGCTCGTGACAAATGATATAAAGGGACAATTTAAATTATGTGTATTTGCTTCACATGTAAGCTTGATAGCTCCTATTCCCACTTTAACTTTGCTTTTGTATCATTCTCTACATGCTACTCAGGCTCCATTAGCACAATCATATTGGCTAAAATGCTATTAATTCCTCAGTAGTTGTTTATTTTATCTTTGAAAGCATTAGTCATGTTTTCCAGTTTCACTGCAGCACATCCTTGAGTTAGGCTGCAACAGGAAGAAAGGGAAAAAAAAACAAAGTAGCTGCAGTAAAATGAGTTCAGAAAAACTGAATGAGCATCCATGTTTTTCTTTATTTCACGGACGTTCCATCACTGAGACAGGGTGTGGGCCTTGGCATTCCTTTTGTGAGCGTGTCTTACAAAGACGGTTTAGTTTGAAGTCTTTAACATCTTGCGTCTTTGATCTGAGAAGCCTCCTTGTCACTAGGAAGACTGGTTGGCGTCGTTCCCACTCTTAATGCATTTTGGACTGTGGAGAATCATGAATATTTGAAGCAGGACAATGGCCGTGGTGATCGCCAGCGCTAGACTCCACCGTACATTGAAGCAAATTGGGCATCAGGTCCTGCTGACTTTAGTGCTTTTGGATTATGAGCTTGATAGGGAAAATTAAGACACCTCTGAGGAGAACACAGAAAATGATTTCTTTTAAAACTACTACTAGTCAACAATTGAGCAAAAGGATTGTGTTACATTTGGAAAGTTTCCAGTTGTTTTCTACTAAGTAAAAAGAAGATTGGTTAGGATCGTATATGGGATCTCTACAGAAGAGGACGCTGATTAGTCACAAGATCTTAGTGATCCCAGAGTCCATTCAGTCTTCCCTGAGGGTAAATGCCTGTCGTGGAAATCCTTTGCTCTCTTGCCCCAACTATAAATGTGCTTGCTTATTTAGAACTGACTTCTAACAGGTGTTTACTGATGGAGAGAAGAAAAACACTCACACAATAAGAAACATAGGTCTGTTCTTGAAAATCCAAGGCTTTTGTTGTATGTAAATACGGCTTCATGAGAAAACCTTTTTGATTTCGAGATTCCTATAGTTGGGAGATTGCCTCTTCTCCTCCACCATGAAGACAATGCGGTCCCCTCTGAAAACTGCCATGGCATTTTCTTTCTGTATAGGTGGGTGGAGAACTGAAGAGTAAAAGCAAATCTTTTTTTTTTATTTTTATTTTTATTATTTATTAAGAGATTTTATTTATTTATTTATTTGCCAGAGAGAGAGAGAGCACAAGCAGGGGGAGAGTCAGGCAGAGGGAGAGGAGCAGGGAACCCGATGTGGGGCTCAATCCCAGGACCCTGGTATCATGACCTGAGCCGGAGCAGATGTTTACCTGAGTGAGCCACCCAGGCACCCCTTTTATTTTTTTTTAAGGTTGTATTTACTTATAAGACAAATCTCCTTTCTCTTTCATGCCTTCATTTGCCCAGAAAATTTTTCCAGACACGGTAATATGCAGCTCTTGATTTGGGGTAACACATGTATTTCCATTCCCACCATTTCAAGGGAAAATGCTGATATTTTTAGCTAATCCATAACCAAATGTAAAAGTTTTATTTTATTTCCTTCTTTTATGTATTCCTCTACTTATCCTACTGGATCAAGGGGGAAAAAAATCTTGTATTTTTTTTTAAATTCCACACAATGAAATAAGATCCAGAATGCAATTAGAGTTAAGACTCGCATTTGGTACCTGGTCTCTACGAAGATCTGTGCAGACACCTTATCTGTGACCCAGACTTCCTTCTGTAGTGGCCGCCACGAAGTAGACAAACCCACAAACAGAATCTGAACACTTGAATGTCACTTCGAAAGATAAATGATGAGCAGTCCCATTTCAAATGCACAAAAATCAGTCTCAAAAAACAAATGACAAGTGAACAACTAAACCACCCTCCAAAAATGGGACATTCCATGTTGTGAAAAGTAAAACTTAAAAAACAAAATTGAAATTTGAAAACAAAGCATGGTCTTTAAAGCAAAGACTTACCTCAGGTCTTCTGTGATGTTGGGTTCCTTGGAAAGGGATTGGATTATCACCTAAATTCTGAAGCCTTTTGAGTTTTTCTCAGTAGCTGTTCTACAACTCTGCTATCACACAGGGATTAACGAAACTTAATTAGGGTATGACAGATAACAACCATAGTCTGGGGAGGACTGCCCAGAAACACAGTACGGCAGTAGCGTCGTCTCAAGTTCACGTATGTTGTACATGTTTTTATGCTTTTTATTTAGCTCATGCAATATAAATCATGAAACTTACATTTTATATAAAAATAATGAAATACTGCGTGAAGACAAGAACAGAGGAAACAAAATTCCCAAGTACATGCTGTGTTTCTACCACTAACTTGACTGTTTTTGTTACTTGAATCTCCTAACGGGGGTGTTGCCTGGTTTCTGGTGCTCCTTCGGCAAGTGCTCACTCTCGACTCCCTCTTGACTTTTCTTTTCTTTTTTTTTTTTAAGATTTTATTTATTTATTTGAGAAAGTGAGAACAAGCAAAGGGGAGGGGGCAGAGGGGGAGAGAGAGAAGCAGACTCCCCGCTGAGCAGGAAAACCCGACACAGGACTCGATCCCAGGACCCGGCGGTCATAACCTGAGCCGAAGGCAGACACTTAACCACGAGCCCCCCAAGCGCCCCCGAGTCTGAGTTTCGAGTATGCTGCACGAGTCACAGATTCCTGCCCCTCAGAATCCGAGAGCACCTGCTCCGGTTCCCGCACCCCAGTGTTGCACCCCAGTCTCAGACATAAAACCGTGAGTGTCCTAGTTCTCAAAGCATCCGGACCTTCAAAAGTGTGTTTCTCATGTTGCAGGCACCCCTGGGATGTTTACATTCATGGAGCTATTTAATCCTTCCCATAATCTTGTGAAGTTAGATACACGAATAATTCCCATTTCAGAAGAAAAGAAACTGAGGCACGGTAGTGAAGCGAAGTGGTTTGCCCAAAACCCAACAGCAGGTGGCGGTGCTGAGATTAGACTCCGAACACGGCCACTCACTGTCTTCTCAGATACTTAGTGACATAAATGTGTGTGTGTGTGTGTGTGTGTGTGTCACGCACGTTTTGTGTATACACACACATATGCTGAATTTCACATATTTTTTCTTGAAATAGAATATGAAAACCGAGACTTAAGTGATGAAACCATATTTGTACGACAGCTTCAGTGTATTTTCTTTTTCACTAGGTTTATCTACTTTATTTCCTTAGAAGCTGTGTGCTTTTCCTCTTGTTGTTGTTGTTGTTGTTGTTTTCATGGAAGCATTGAATTATCTGTGGAGAATATCCTTATCCAGCTAGATGAGGTTATTAGGCATAAGATGGCTAAGAACAGACCTATCGTCACCAAAACCTGATTATTTTGAGCTGCTTCAACCTCAGGTAGCTGGTGTTGAGATGAGAGCAGCAAGCCTGATTATGGACCTGGGGAACATTATTTATACGGTAACCACCAACAGGTTTCAGATCTGTTCTTTCCAGACCGGAGGCATGTAACACAGCTGTTAGAGAAGAACCACTTAGCAGCCCTCCGTCCTCTAGTGCTGGTGCGCCACTGTCAGCCTCATTCCAAAGGGCAGAGAGCTCTGAGGAGCCCCACGGAGCAAGGGCCTGTCCAGTAAGCCACCTGCCAAGTAGAGTTGTCCTTGGTATCTCTGAGAATAGCTGATGGGCTACATGCCCCTTTCTAAGTAGCAAAAGAGAGTTGCTTACAAATGCGTGTTCTTACTGCAAGAATAGAAATTGTGATATGCAGAGAAAGAGGGAAAAATCACCAAATTGGGCAACTAAAATGGCCCATATGCCAGTGGGTTTTTATCCCTGTCCTAGTGGCACCGCCCTGCTCTGTCTTTCTATTTGGTGCATAAACATATCATGTCAAACCTTTTATTTCTCAATCTAATGTATCTTCTTGAAGGCTACACTAAAACAGATTTTTTTACTAATTATAAAAGTGGTACACAAAGAATTTGAAAAAAAAACTAGAAATATAAAAACCCCATTAAGATGTCATCCCACCATCCCAAAATAACCACTGTAAAAGGTATATTCCCCCCACGTCTGTGTTTCTGTATGTGTGCATACACATGTCTGTATATGTTCTTGGTGAAAATCAAATCATGTTTTACTCATCAACAGAGCCTCCCTCCTAAAAATTTTATTTAACATTAAGGCTGAGTTTGGAGATTGTGGGGAATGCTAATCAAATCGATGAAAAATATATTCAGATTTGAACATGATTTCTGTGGCCCATATTCTAATTATCCTTTTAAAATTTATACACTTCTCAAGACAGAATTGAGAGTACTGTCCTAACATTTTTGATCTAAAAAATTTACCAAAACCTCAATCCCTCCTAAGTCTACATTAGACATTTTTCTTGGTTAACTCCAAGAGACTGGATAGTATGTGTACTGAGAACATTTCATTGTCTGTATCCAGAGCATTCATAATAAATAGCTTTCTGAGGTATAAGCATTATTTACAGAGAAACTGTCCTCCCAAAGGTGTTTTAAATTGGGTCAAAACTGTTGCTAGTCTTCAGTGGTTTACTTCCAAATAGTAATATATTGTATGTGCTGCTTTATCTAAACAACAAATCAGCTTGCCATCCTTGGCAGCCAACATCGGTCTGTTCCAGACACATTCCTCTACAAACAGGATGTGTCTATCCAACAGTGATTGAACAAACCGTAAAATTACATGCAACTCTCAATTAAATAATCAATATTATTGAAAATCTAAATGCTTATTTTAGTAAGAAAAAGAAAGAAAGAAAGGAAGAAAGAAAGAAAGAAAGAAAAAGAAAGAAAGAAAGAGAAATGAAGGAAAAGGAAATCTGACTTTTCCAGGCGCCCAGTCAATGCCACGTAAAATTAATCAGGAGTGGATCCATTCGCCCCTTCATCACTAAGTTATGAATGAGACATAAGAAATCAGGATGATGCACTTGGGACAGATGATCTTCTAGAGGTTGTCTACCTCAGCTCTTTTTTTATTCATTGCAGTCTTTTCAAAGTCTTTGACATCGTTTACTCTGTTCTCTGAGCTCATTCTAAAATGAGCTTTCTACAGTCACAATTTGCTATCCAGGATGATAAAAGTAATGCCAGACCACGACTAGCCGCAGTGTCTATAAGCAGCTGCTACTAAAAGATGTGTTGTACACCA
Source organism: Mellivora capensis (assembly GCA_004024625.1). Lineage (NCBI taxonomy): Eukaryota > Metazoa > Chordata > Mammalia > Carnivora > Mustelidae > Mellivora > Mellivora capensis. The sequence goes on along the minus strand of PISX010007526.1, from coordinate 41,114 downwards.
AAACTGGGGGAAATGCAAAAATAATAAATAAAACGCCAGCTTCAGATTAGCAAAAAACAGTGATATATTTCTATAACAAACATAGATACCTACATAAACATAGTACTTTATTTTTAAGATGTATTTATTTATGAGAGAGTGGGGGGAGGGGCAGAGGAAGAGAATCTTCAAGCAGATTCCCTACTGAGTGCAGAACCCAGTGTGGGGCTTGATCCCTGGACACTGACATCATGACCTGAGCTGAAACGGAGAATCCAGCACTCAACTGACTGGGCCACCCAGGTGCCCCATAAATATAGTACCGTAAAACAGGGAGGTATAATGTTGAATTTTCAATTATGACAAAGAAATAAAATAATATATTTGATTGAAATATGCAGTTTAATTTTAACTGATTATACTTTTCTTGAAAATAATAACTAAGCATTAGTGAGCACTTACTTTGTTCCCTGCACACATCTGAGGTCTTTGTGTTTATTAAGAGATGTAATCTTCATAAAACTAAAAGCTAGGTATTATTAGCATTCCAGTTTTAAATATGATGAAAATGCAGCACAAAGGTGTTAAGTAACTCATCTAAATTTACTTAACTGTTAAGGTTCAAAGTCAAAATTTGAACTCAGAGGCCACACTGATCTATTTTGTAAACTTTATGCCCCAGAAAACTGGGGCCATGGTGGAGAACTTGCAAGATTCAGAGGAGTTTTACATTTTCCGGGGCAAACAGAAAGAAACATATGTTTAATTGGCTGGAAGTCTAGTGCATCCTCTATGGAAGCCAAGTGGGTCATCTTATTTAATCCTTCACAGATGTGCGGTAAGGTAGGCTGTAATTTTCCTGCCCTTATAGAAAGGAGGAAACCAAGTTTTGGGGAGATCGATAACAGGCAAATATATGTTTCTGGGTAGGGGTCGTTCTTGAGTTCAATCTCCGATTTTTTTTGACGTAATTCCAAGCTGCGTGCCCTTTTTATTGCGTAATGCTAAAGGGTAGATGTCAAGGTAGAATTAAGTAGGTAAGGAAACTGTCCTTTCAGAGGGAAGAATAGCTTATGAGTAAGATTTTGTGTAGTAACTGAAGGCTAGAAAAACGCCCGTAGCCAAATGATGGAAGACTTCGTTGTCAAGTGCATTAGTTAGGGTGGCACTGTTGCTGGTCGGAGAGTCTGCATCATATCAGTGGGAGTCTCCATCCTTGCAAGAAGGTTTACATGGGGATCACGCTGAAATAGAGATGGCCAGAAGGAAAGTAGCAAGCACACAGAGCAGGTTATTAAAGCAGAAAGTGCACTCTCGAGGTGGGGGAGTGGTCAGCTTCCACAAAGTGGAACCGGCCTAGGGTTTTGGTTTGGATATTTTTGGGTCTCTGGGCTGAGAGGAGCAGTGATGTACAGTGAGGGCTCTCTAATGAGGGCTGCTTCTGATCATTTGGAAACTCCTCCCACAGGTTGGCAGGGGGAGTTTTAGGCCCTTACAAGGTTTGTTCCAGAATGCTCATGGCAGCCTTTCTTCATTCGGTGGGGGTGTTCCGGCAATGCAAGTTCATTTTAGTGAATCTAGGGGTTACCCTGGGGCAGAGGTGGAAGAGGAGAGCCCAATCTCTGTACCTGTGGCTCTCGACCTGTGAAGACCAAGACTGCCAAGACTCCAAGGTCTTGGAAGACACAGGATCAGGACGTTGTACCGCTGGGCTTTTAATGTGAGCTTCTTTATCACGGTCCCTGCCACCAGCTCCTGTCCCTCTCAGTCCCCTCAAGGGCTTGGGGCTCTACCTTGGGACATTCTTTCCAGTGCTCAATGCTAGCTTGTACCTAACAACACTAAATGTTATAACAGATAAGTGTCAAATTCTTAGAGGTATAACACACACACACACACACACACACACACACAAATTCTTCCTTTTTTCACAGTTCAAGCAAGTGTTCTTAATCAGAGGGTCTTCACATGGTCTTTTTGGAACTATATCTCTTTCCATATCATGGGCCTACCCTTCCCTAAATCATTGCGGTTCTATTCCTTCATTTAATAGAAAGCAAAAGAGAAGAAAAGATCATACATGGGAATGTTGATCAGCCAGTCTTGGAAATGGCATTTCTCACTTCCACGTATATCCCTCTGGCCAGAATATTTGCTACATAGTAAAAGTAGCATTAAGGAGAAAGAGCCCAGAAATAAAGTTTCATAATGGTCCGAAACGAGAAAGATTGGAATCAAGAAAGCTGTACAATGACAGTCGATATTTATTTACCATGTATGATGGGTCATCCTCTGGCTGAGCCCTGGCAGTGCTGTGTATGACACAAACAAAGTTCCAGCCCATAAAGAGCTAACATTTGGAGGAGGTTCTCATCCAAGATGGTGGCATAGACATGCTAAGAAGAGAAGACGGTCAGGAGGAACAAGTGATAAAGAAATAAAAGAGTAAACAAGCAAGATACTTTCAGATAATCAATGTTCTGAAGATCAGGGCCCTGAGAAAAGGAGATACTACTTAAGATTGCCTCTCTGAGATTGCCACTGAAGTCAAATAGGGGGCAAGATCCAGCCTCACAAAAATCTATAGAAGCGGAATTCTGAGCAATGAGAACTTGTCCAAAGGCACAAGAGTGCAGGTGAGCTCGGTGTGCTGAAGGAACTGGTTGTTAGTGCAGGCAGAGCCAGAAAATTAAAAAGAAGGTCTTAGATGAACCTGAAAAGGGGCCTGATCATGAAGCTTCTAGCGGCCTTGGTGACAAGTGTTGATTTTATCTAAGTATACCGAGACGCCGTCAGACGTGTTAATCTGGGAGTGATGTGATTCAGGCTCCTGTCCTGCCTCTCCCTCCTTAACTCTACTAGACCACTCCAGAACAGAGTCATTGCCCCCTTCTCCCATGTCCCACAGCACTTTCCCTTGTTTCCGTCTTTTCAGTCCCTGGTTATCTGGGAGTGTGGTCACGTGATTTCCATAACTGAGAAGAAACCTCCCAGAGAGCAGAGACTCATACGTAATTTGTGGCTCCCTCAGTAATAAGCATGTTCCAAGAAAGCACGTAGGACCTGAGTAAGTACATGAGTACATGAATGATGAATAAATAAGTGAAGGGGGAAAAAAAAAACACAGTTAAAGGGCAGAAGAGCAATATCCCCCTGTGTTTGGAGCTGGGGTGTGCTTTTCACTTTCACTATGTCATGTGATCCGCATGAGCACAATGGGTGCATGTGGAAGAGTTTGGTAATGGTACAATCATGAGAAGCAAGAGATTAGAAAAGGAGTTAAAGAGAAATTAAGATTTTTGATGCTGAGCACTGGGGAAGAATAATGGGAACAGGGATCAGGGGTAGAGTTGATCTGGAGCATGAGGAAGGTGATGAGAAAAAGGCACCTTCTGATTCAGCTGATAAGAGGCAGAAACACATGGCATGCCCCATAGGCAAATGACTAACGGTTAAGTTGTGTGGTGCAAACAGAAAGAGCTGCAGGAATTCAGAGACATCTGATAAAGGAGGAGAATTTGGGAACGAGCAATGAACACAGACTCTGGACTAGCAGAATGTTAGACCGTCAGGTAAAAAGACACAAAATGTTTATGAAAAATAATGTGACATTAGAAAAAAAGGGCAAACTACGTAAAAGAAAACGGAAAGATATCAGTATATGTTAATTAAGAGACAAGAAATTAGAGCTAGACCAAAGAAGAAAAAGACCTAGGAGCCGTTGTCTTCCATTTGCTTCATTAAAAGATAAAATTACCACTCTGTTGCTCACTAAATATTTCTTATTTCCCAGATCCAGAGTAGGGAAAACAGGACTGTGTTACAGGGTTGTACTTTCTGGCTCTCTTGAGGTTAAGATAACTCACGTGTCGAGTTCAACACCTTGGCCAGTGACTGCGCATTTGATTACCAGTACAAACTCTGCACGTTCTTTCCTTCTTCTGGCACAGTAACTGGCAGTGTTCAAGCAGGTGACCACTTTATCATTCTGGGCCCTTGGGTGAAACACACCATGGACGAGAAATAGATCTTTGTTGCTTTAAGCCACTGAGATGTTGAGGTAGGATGTTTATTACTACAACATAACATTTTATCCTGACTGATAAACTTGACATCAGTGAGAAAACATAAATGTGGAGTGATATCAACCCTTGAGATAGGAAACAGTGGAGAAACTAAGGGTCATTAAAAAAGACGGAGACTCAGAACTGGCAAATGATATTTACTGCTGTGGTCTGAACATTTGTTTCCCTCCAAAGTCATATGTTGAAGCTTAACCTCCAAAGTGATGGTAATAGGACGTGGGGCCTCCGGTAGATGATTAGGTCATGAGAGTGGAAACTTGATGAAGGAGATTAGTGCCCTTTTAAAAAAGAACTCACCTCTTCTTGCGTGTTATAGCAAAAAGACAGCTATCCTTGAGGAAATGGGCACCACTAGACACTGGTGCCTTGATCTTGGACTTCTCAAGAACTGTGAGAACTTAATTTGGTTTTTATCAGCTTACCCAGTTTATAGTATTTTTATTCTAGCAGTCCAAATGGGTCAAAACATTGGCCCAGCTTCCAACATGCTTATCCCCAAAGGCCTTGCAGGAGGGTAGCCCTGAAAACTTAACTGTAGATATATCCACGTGCCCATCTGGGCCCCACCCAGTGGGGTGCAACTAGACCACCTCCTTTACGGGACTGGTGAAGTTCTCCAGCTGGCCAGCTGTGTCACCCTCCTTGCCTCCTCTCCAGGCCTAACGTGAATTAGGTTGGCTTGCCGAGGACCAGGAAGCTGATAGGACAGCTAATGGTGCTTCCAGATCTCCAGCACTGTAGTACCTATGAACAAGGAGGAAAAAGCACTGGAGATAAAAGCAGAATCAGAAGCATAAAATAGGACAGCCATCTATAAACAGGGAGAGCAAAATGCTTGCTTGGCTTCTGATAAGAAGGATATATTTAGAGAGATAAAACCAAGCTTACAAGAATAAAGCAGAAATTAATTTTCCCTGTGAGGCCAACAAATATAGAGACTTGTAAATGGAAAAGAAAACAAACAAACAAAAAGAGAGATTAAACTCATGTTTCTTCCTATAATGTGCAACATACCCATGGTTTTTTTCCCACGCAGGGATGAAGAAGAAGGAAGAAGAAGGGGGAAACGAATCTTTTTTTAGCTCAATCTTTGACTATTTGTAGTGACCTAATTTTAAATTTGAGGAATTATACTTAAACTGTATCTGAGGAAACAATATTCATTGGCCATGAGCCAAGAATTCAAATCCTGCTGGTCATATTTTAATAGATAATAGCATGCTTTGACAGATGGATAGATGGGTGATTGTATGGATAGACATGCCATATAGATAGTAGATAGATGATAGGTAGAGAGACAGACAGACAGATAGAGACAGATCAGTGTCTTGAGAGACCGTAGACTGTATAAAATGAACAGAGAGAAGAAGGCTGAACAACCAGAGGACTTTTGTGCTAAAATCAGTCGACCTGAGAGCTCAGATGCTGAAGTCAGACTGAACTTGAATTTTGGTGTTGCCACTTACTTCTGGTGGCCTTAGGCAATCTCCTTAACTTTCCTGCCTCTCAGTGTTTTCATCCGTGTAAAGCAAATTGGAACATTTATTATATAAGGGTGTTACAAAGGTGAATAAGAATATTATTCATTAACTCGAGCTCTGTTTGAATTTTTTATTCGTAAGCATATATCTAGAAAGTGTTTCTCTTCACTTGTATAATAATACCTGATTATTCAGGCTGTGATTTGGAGAAATAGTAGTCATTCTCTCATTATTGGTGACTTCTATGATGGTGTCCTAGCTTATCTCAGAAATTTATAAGTCTCCAAAGCAGCCTTTTAAATAGGCCTTGAGTCCTAGCACTTTTTCTATCGAGGTGGGGGGTAGGGAGGACCTGAAAACAATTGCACTGATTATTTGGGATTGAATAAATGAAATGAATGCTTTGAATTATTTGTCATACTTCAAAAAAATAGTATAGATGTTAAATAGATTAAGGAGTTTAAACCATGAAAAATCACACCATCTCGAATTCTTAAGGAAGTTATTTTTTGTGGTTGTTGGAGAGGAAAAAAAGAGTTGAATTTACAATATAAAGAAAATAGCAATTGTTCACACTATTGTTTATTGATTTTGTATTAAATCCAGTTCTAAATAGTTTACAAAGGTGATTATGTTTAATATGCAGAAAGATCCTAGGAGGGTTGCTACCATCACTTCGCCACTGAGGAAACGGAGGCTTACCCTCTGTAATACGCTACGGCTAATACGTGGGTGAAGCAGGATCTCAGGGGAGGCAATCTGGCTCCAGAGCCCAGGCTTCTCACTACCACACTACATCGCCTCTCAAATGACCATCGTGCATTCAATCCAGCTGGATGGGACCTTGGAGATCATATAATCCTGTCTGTTTGTATTATTGCCTGTAAATGTGAAGCAGAGAGAAGTTAAATGTTCTGCCCAAGGTTATACACTTCCATCTTTTCCTCAACATAGTAACATACTCTGGTTTAAAACTCATTTCTAGGATTTATACAAACTAGTGGTGAAGTCATGACATTTTTTAATGGAATGCTCAATAAAAGAATCCTTTTCATCTTGTTTTTCCATCTCCCGTCCATGAACAAAATGTAAAAACATGTTGCAAAGCAGAGTCCTTACCTCCACTAATAGCCTGCTTTTTCATGGAAGGAGGAAAACCATCCTTATGCTGAGTCTGTTTCAGATGAAATAAGCATGTAGTCATTTTCTTTGGGAAGAACACCTCTGAGGCATTAAGGGAAAGGATGTCAGGACTGACCTTCTAAGTCACGTAACTTTAACTTACAGCCAACACGTGACTTTAAGAAAAGTGTAATCTCTCGGACACGGCTGATAGTACCCATTCTCGAAGGGTCCGGGTCACCTCACTACAGTTCCAGGGGAGACCAGCGGGGCTAGCAGTGCTCTGCCTCCTCAATAGACCAATTAATTTTATTTCTAAATGTTAATTTTTTATTTGATCAATCTTTACTGTTGCTTTATTCAGACTTTAGAAGAGATGTGTACAAGTATGTATAGTTACCTGAATAATCTGATTTTAAAGGTAGGAATTACTTTTCATGAAATTTGCAAAGGAGTCACTTCCACCTTTTACAGAGCCAGAAATCAGGAACAACTCTAGATCTTTTCTTGGAAAACTGCATACACGGCTGAACGCAATTTAAAATCTGTTAGAGGTGAAATTTCTGTTAAACGTTCTCCGCAATAGCTTATTCTGGTCTTCTGTGTAAAGGCCGAGCTCCCTCATGAGTTCTGTGATGTTAATTGAGTTGCCTAAACTTTCTGAACCTCAGTGTCTCTATCTGTAAAGTGGGAGAGCTGTCTACACAGGATGTTTATAAGTGTTAGATGCGAAGCCGTATAGATCATCTAGGGCAATCCTTGGTACTCAGTAAATACATTATCTTTGTGAGTTCAGCATCCAATTATAAAACATTCATCTTCTCCTGAGGCTTCAATTGCTACCTTTAGACATATGATAGACAAATATTTTGCAGCTCTGACTCCAATGGTCTGGGCGTTCATTTATTCATTTAACACATATTTATTACCCACTGTATGTCAGCCGTTGATCTAGGTGCTGGAGTTACAGAAGTGACCCAAACCAATAAAAAGTGTTTCATTATTGAGCTTACTTTCTTTTAGGAAAACATGATAAATAAGTAAACATAAGTAGTTTATTAGAGATAAGTGCACAGGTTAAAAAAAAGAGCGTGAAAGTAACATGGAACTTACTAAGACATATTGAACACATGTTAAGGAAGTGGGGAGTGGATATTATAATTTTAGATAGTGCTCAAGGAAGGCTTTCTTTAGAAGGCAACGTTTTAATAAAAGGACAAAGCGTATAAGGAGACAAACCCTATAGTTACCAAATCAATTCAGTCCTCTAGGATGACATACGTTTATTGAGCGCCAATTCTGTGCTCAGTATTTTAGGTATCTCCTTCACTCCACATGTCCAAATTTAATCCATCGTCTCCCCCACCGAACCTATTACATCTGCGGTGTTTCTGGCACCAACGTTTTTCTAAGCCCTCAAGTGAGCGATTAATTGTGTCATTGTTGATGCTTCCTTTCCATTGCCCTGTCCATACACACTATGTCCATCTACTCAGCTGCCAAGTCCTACAGATTTTACTGCCACAGTTCTTTCACATCTGTTCTGTTCTCTTTTGTTTCTGTTGGTACCAGTATATTTTAGACCCACATTACCTCTACTTGGTCTATTTTAAGAGCCATCTACCTGTTGCCTCAAATCCAGTCCATGGTGATCAGTTCAGTTTTCATAGACATCAATGGACTTGTCAATTCATAGTTTCAATCTTCAACAGTTCACTGGCTTAACAAGATCCAGGCTCTGGGTCAGCTCTCTCAGATTCCTGGGCCTTCTCATCGTTAAACAGGATGGTTACAGCAAGGTCATGCATCATATCCCTACAGCCCAGCATCCAAGGGCAGAAAGGAGCCAGCCTCTGTCTGAAAGACACCTGAACAGATGGCCATCGCCACCCTGCGATGACGAGCGTCTTTTCGTTACCTCTTGTGTCACTTATTTGGGCTTCTAACAATCACGGGCAAGGGAGAAGACCAAGCAACATGCACCCCCCCCAAAAAAACACGAGCTTCCAATATCTGAATAGGATCAAGAATTCTTTAACAAGGAAGGAGAGCAGGAGTAGATTTTGGATTAACAACAAAGAATTTCTGCCAAACCCTCTACTGAAGAAAATATGGAGTATGATACTCAAGCCTTCTGAGATCCTTCTTCCTGAGATTTTTTTTTTCCTTTTATAGTATGCTTTAATCAGTCCGTACTCTGATCTCTCCTGTCTCCATGGCTTAGATCTGTTGTTCCCAGTGTGTGGTCCAGGAACTAAGATATTACATGCCTTTTTCATTCTCATTTTCACATAAATGCAGAGTGGAGCTTTCTACAGGATACTTAATATGTGTCATTCAACAATTCAATTAGAATCTAGCTTTCTTCTATTAAGTTAAACATTAAGGGATTTCCAAAAGTATACACACTTCCAGTCTTCTCACTAAAGTTACTCTAAGAAAATATATCATTTTATTAAAATGTTATTTATGTCAATATGCAAGAAGTATATTATTCTGTTTAAGTGAATTAATAAATACACATTTTAAATGCTTCAGCTTTAGTTTCTATTGTGGTAAATATCACTAGCTATAATTTGCATAAATAAAAGTTCTTTGAGACCCTCAGTATATTTTTAAGACTATCAGGGTCTTGTGATCAAATATTTGAGAAGTGTTGCCCCGCCTAGATTGCATAGCCTCCTCTACCTGCAATGCCATTTCTTCCATCACTAAGGCCAAAATATTTCAATAACCTAATTTTAGAAGTGACATGCCATCACCATGCTTGTCCTTTGCGGGGCCCGATGCAGAAGGAAAATGTGACGTCCCTGTTCAAAAAGCAGAGAAAAGTTCTATTAACGGCATTCTTCTTTTCTCCTGCTAGTCTCTTTCTTGAGTTGTCATAGTGATTTTTATTTGCTATGCCATTCTGAATAGAAAAATATTAAAATTTTAAATTATTAGTATGTATTTTACTGTTAATTTTTGCCTTGTACAAAGCCAAGCTTAAAGGCAAATATAAGAGCCTTTACATTGTTTATAAAGCTGCTAGAATTATGCAATCACACTTTGTACCTCATATGTGCACATATATTTCATTCTTTTTTTTTTTAATTTATTTATTTGTCAGAGAGAGAGGGAGAGAGAGAGAGCGAGCACAGGCAGACAGAGTGGCAGGCAGAGGCAGAGGGAGAAGCAGGCTCCCCGCCGAGCAAGGAGCCCTATGTGGGACTCGATCCCAGGACGCTGGGATCATGACCTGAGCCGGAGGCAGCCCCTTAACCAACTGAGCCACCCAGGCGTCCCAAAAAAATTTTATTTATTTATTTGACAGACAGAGATCACAAGTAGGCAGAGAGGCAGGCAGAGAGAGAGGGGGAAGCAGGCTCCCTGCTGAGCAGAGAGCCCGATGTGGGACTCGATCCCAGGATCCTGGGATCATGACCTGAGCCGAAGGCAGAGGCTTTAACCCACTGAGCCACCCAGGTGCCCCCCCATATATTTCATTCTTACCAGAACAGTGGAAACTGCTGCACAAAACTAACTCCGCTGTTTTTATTGTATGTCTCGATGCTCACACATTCTACCAACCTTCTCTGCCTTTCGTTTACTAGTAAGTAAGAAGGACTAAAAGGACAAAGACATCAAAAAGGACATCCTTTCTTTTTCCTGCTAAGTCATAACTTCTAGGGCAAGTGGTCAGTTAACTGAGGGAAGTAACATGAAAAAAATACATATGATCAAGTTCCTTGGTCGTTCATACTTCTTAAGATGCTGCTGCTTTCTTCCTGTGCTCTAAGCAAGTTATTATTTGAACAGAAAGGACGTCATGTCAGGCTGTCAGTGTCCCATTTACTCAATTGGAGAAGTAAACTGCTGACTTTGTACTTGCTTTGAGGCTCCCTGAATTCCCATGAACCAAGGCTCCCCTGGAATCCTGTGCTCCTAGAGCATCTCCATCCTGTTATATGGCAGTAGGATGGCTAAGAAAAGGAGACAAGCACACACATACTGAGTCTCACCCTTCTGCTCGTGTGCAAGCTCTGCCGTGTCACTGAATTTCACTTATGAAATTCAAAGATAAAATTTCAAGTCGATGACAGTGCAGGGCCCTGTATGACAGACCATACAGTGCAGGGCCCTGTATGGACAGGCCATATATCCATGAAACCAGCCCTGCCCATCACTTGGGCTAAAAAGAGTTACTAGGTCCAATCCCACACTCGAAGGGTGGGGTTTACACAGGGAAATGAGAACCGGGTGGCTGGGGTCATTAAGGGCCATGTCAGATGCTCCCTATCACATTCATACCCTTTTCCTCTTTTGACTTGCTTCTTTCTCCCTTGTCGTCTATGGTCACTTGTGTGCACATCACACAAGTTGTACTAGATGGCAGTCTTCTCAAGGACAGGTTTCCTCCCCGATATGCATCCTGGCGCGCCTCTGTCCTATGTGATGTGCAACCCAGAGCGAGCACTGGAAACATGCTTATGGAATGAGTGAATGGGTGAATGAATAAATGATGTGGCAGCTGATTGATATTCCAGTGAGTGGTCTTTGTGAAAAACGATCAATAAGAGAAATTGACCTTAATGTATTCCTCAAATGTTGCAAGATCTTATGACTGACTGCCTTTGTGATTTCAGATTCTTATCTTTCCACAAACTGCATATACTGGTTTCTTTTTTTACCCCCTCATCGTGGACTGTCCTCCTTTCACGCACGGGTTCTTTCTGACCTCTAAAAAGTCTGACTTAGGTTATTGTCATGAGTCATTGTATTTGAGAAGAGAATTGATGATAGAAAGGACAGCTGGAGCATATCTGGAGAAACCGTTCCATTAGCATTTACATTTTTATTTTGGACTGCATCAAAATGGCAGGGGAACTACGCCCTTTTAATGGTTTGCACATGTGGTCAGGCATTGTGCGAGCAAATAATGCTTCCAAGAGCTTGTATTCAGTTTTCAGAAAAAGAAAATAAAAATGAGCAGAAGCCTTTGTAGATCTAAGCATTTTCTTCAGTTTTCTTCATTGGTCTATCCCATATGCATAAGCTTTCACTTCCAGATCTGTTTCAAGGGTCTTTTATAACGACAGAAGCTAAGCCTTTGTTTCCACGGAGCAGAATACAAAATGCATCAGTGTGCCATTTGAGAAAAACCATTTTGTCAGTCTTGTTTGTGCACTCAAGATAATACAGTGTTTTAAAAAAGGCTGGACCCAGCCTCTGCCTGTTTATTCAGGATAAACAGAAGTATCCTTTTTGACGTTGTAAGAACAGGATGTGTGCTAATTTCACCAAGTAAAAGCCACTGCACTTGGCCATATAAACCCTTGTCTAGATCTACCTGCTCCTTCATCACACAGTGAAGGTACACATACAGGGTGATGCGGTGATGCACATCAAATATTAATGCCCGTTGACACACGGTCATCTATTACCCAACAAAGTGCCCACTCTGAGCCGGCAGGGTTCTTTCTTCACCTTCGTCTTCACACTTCGGCTTTCCCTCCTTCTCCCATGCCCAGACGAACAAAGCACACTGTACCCCAACCAACAACTCCGGGGAGGTTCTGGCAGCAAAGGGACTGGTGTCCTCACAGCGGTCTGTTTCCTACCGTAGAATACCTATTGGCTAAGGTGATCAAGAAAGGAAGGATATTTATTGTTTCAGATTTATGATAACGGAACGGAGCAAAAGTGAGAGCCATGCAGGAGCTTAGAGGGATGGAGTGGAGGGCCGACGTTCACAAACGACATGCGTTTATTTCTTTACCAATTTCTTACCAGCATTTGAGCGATAAACGCATTGTATTTTCATCATGTTTCCTCCAAGCAACAATTCAACTCTCCAGTTTAGAAATAAATGTGTTGGTTAAATAGTTCCGTAGAATATATATTTCTCTCTTTGTACAAAGCTACAAAAACAGCCGAGCGGCATCCCAGCCCTGCACCCAAACTCTGTACCCCTACTGTTTATCACACCCCCTCGAGCCAGCACCCACCCCATATCCTGCTTCATTTTAGACTAGTACCACACCTAGAAAGGAAGGAAGTACTGGGAAATCTGTTTATGCATTTCTAAATCTCCCAATTTAAAAAGACATATGCCAGAAATCAAAGTATTGCTTCCAGACAGATTTTCTATTACTGTGGCACATCTTCAGATCTTTTCCTATACGAAATGCAACTACTGAATTTTATACCATGATAATATGCTGAAGCAGAAATTTTGCTTTTCATTACACAGAAAAACTTTTCTGCCCTTTTTAACTGATGGCTGAGAGATTCACCAGCTACTTGGATTTGAACTGTGCTGTTTCCTATATCCTCATCCAGCACACTTTTTTTCTTTTTTTTTTCTTTTTTTTAAATATATTTAAGAGAGAGAGAACTGGGGCGAGGTGCTGAGGAAGAGGGAGAGAGAGAATTTCCAGCAGACCCCCCGTGGAGCAAGAGCCTGTCTCAGGACCAAGTCTCACCACCTCGAGATTACGACTTAAGCCAAAGTCAAGAGCTGGAGGTGTAGCCAACTGAGCTAAACAGGCGTCCCAACCATGCTTTTTTTCTTTTCTTTTTTCTTTTTTTTTGGGGGGGTGGGAAACGACAAAAATCCTGTATCATAGTGAAAGGCTTTCCTGTGTGTTGCATTTCTTTCTCAGAGAAGATGTTTCCCAGCACCGGCTTAACCAGTAAGTTCACAACTTGATCATAGGCCTGTAATTATCCCCTACTTAATAATTCAAAAGCTCAATAGAAATTCTTTAAGTTGAAACTGAACCACCATTAACAGTCCTAGAAAAGTGGGCATCATTCAAGCAAAACAACCATGGGCACTTTCTCAGTCACCAGCGCAACACCCGATTTAGCTTCAAGTATGGATTTCTCACTGACTGCCCGTGTGTTTTCTCCAGGTCAGTTATTAGTCCTGACTGAGTAAACTTCTGACCGCCTCCCTTCCTGTGGACATTAGCCTGTCTCCTTTTACATTAGGCAGTAGTACACCTCATTCCTGCCCTCGTTGCGAATGCCTCTCTGTTCCTCGTTAATTTTCTCCCAGTTCACCAGTCAGCTCTGGACCCCTGTGGTTATAGGAAATTATCTATGCAATGAGCTTCATTTAGAAAACTCTGTGCATAAAGAGGTGGCAGCATTTTTCTTCTCAGAGTCCAATATGTGCTTATTTTTCATGCTACAGCCTTTCAATGGTCACTGACATAGAAGTAGACACCGAATTTAAGATGTGTTTGTAGAAACCATTGGACAACCGTTAAATAACACTGAGGATAGACTCTAAAGTAAACTCTGGTGTCCTTCTTCCTTATTCTTAAGGTTAAACACACACACACACACACACACACACACACGAAACACTGACCCTATATTCGAGTGTATATCAAGACGTGTCTTCAATATTAGAAAATATGCCTGCTCTACACAATTTATAAGAAGTAAATTCTAACTCAAATTTAAAAATTTTTATTGTAGGATAGCTTTTAGAATTCCATTCAAGAACTACCAATGTCTTCTACATGCCTGACACAGCTCTGTGTTGTCTGACACTAACATAAGGAAGCATTCCACTTGATTTTATAAATTTCATACCTTCTTTTTTATTTTACTCATAAAAAGACAAGAACCCGTCAAATTTTTTAAAAAACACAACAAAAATAACAAAACACTGAAGGACACTCATGAATTTTTTACAGACTACAATCTTATGCTATATTCAGATTGAAATAATGTGTTGGCTTGATACAGCTTGTGGAGACTTAATGCAACCTGTAACAAAATGAAGAACAGAAAGTATTCATAAATATAATTCCCTTTCAGTATGTATGATAAATCAGTTATGAAAAACCCTCATATGTGGGAAATACTTTGCCAATTATTTCATGAATAAAGAAATATGGGGCTATTGTGCTTTTACAATAAAAAAATAAGTGCATAAGGGAGATTGGTAGCAGTACATCTGTGAGCTGGTCCAGCTTTGGTCCCAAAGCCCTCCCCTCTATGGTATTTTTTCATAGAATTTCAGAGGAAAGACTCTATCTAATGTTCATCTTCCTTTAACATGACTTTTAATCACTTTGAAACTTGGGATTATCTTTCATCAGTGTGAGTTGCTGACTCTTCCTTCAGCAAGTACGGTCTGTCCCAAATTCAGGCAATTTAAGGATAATAGAAACATCCCTAAAAAGAGGATTCTGGGTGTGGTAAGGGGAAAGACCTTCCACTTCAATATTGGATCTGGCTAGCAAACCTAATGAAACTTTTTCCTAGTAATAAAATAACTAGAAATATAAGTGATAGATAAATGGATTAAAAAGAGAGAGAAAGAGACAAACAAATAAAAAACTACCAAGATCTCCAGGTATTTTACAATCTATAAGCCCAAAAAATAGATTTAAAAATGCAGTCAACACCCACTAATTCTTTGTCTGCAGAAACGAAGACTGCTCATTCCTACCTCCAGCCTGTTTTGAAAATCATAAAAGCAAACCAACCAGAAAACGGGGCAGCCTTTCCTATACATATAATGCTATGCTTTGGGGGAAAGTAAAAAATGCTGCTGTGCCCCTCCCTCGTTCCCATTGTCACTTTTCTCTCTCGAAGTACAGGCAAAAACTACAGTTCCTGGAATATAGCTGGGCAAGAAGCAGGAAGTGTCGGTGCAGGCCCACCCCTGCACACACACACAAATTCTGCAGGAGGAAGGTGGTACAGAGAGATGCTGGGCATAGCCATGGTGGTGGATTTTTGTGGACTCAATCTGTTCAGAGTGTCTTACAGGAAAGGTAGAAGGACTGGTCATTTTAGATCGAAGCCTAGGCAGCAGACATTGGAGTAGGAGATGTGGTCCTCAACTAGTCAGTCAGATGTGGAAGGGAAAAAGGTCAGGGAACACAAATCATAATCCACACACCTTGTATATTAGCAAACTAGACCGAAGTAAATGAGGACTGATTCGTAAGTGAATAAGCAAGACAGAAAACCAACCAAATAAAAATCCCCGACATCTCTGTTTTTCATACTCATGATATTGGGAAATCCAACCTAATACTTACTATGCTCATTAGCAGATACTTACTTCATAGGATTATTTTAATGAGGTCAAAAAATATATAAGGTACCTAAAGTATGTAGCTCCTGGCAAATAGTAAACACCCGAGGAAGAGTAAGTGTTGTTGTTGGTAAACAATTGGAATGAAACAGATTATCTGTTTACAATATCTGTTACAGTATATCCATATGTAACAGATGTCTCTAATATCTGTGATAATAATCTGTCTACCTGCTGAACAGATCATCAGAAACTACTTCCTTGAGTCATAAACAAACAATCCAAAATCCGAGTGCCGACTGAAAAAAAAACAAAAACCATTCTCAAGCAGAATCAATGAATTAGTGAATAGATGCCCATTCCAAGACATATCCCAGAAATGCTTGAATTAATAAAGATGGGGGGGACCTGACAAACCCCCAGGTAGAAAGAAACAAGTTACCTACTCCCTCAAAAGGGCTCAGTCGAGAAAGCAGCACCCCTGTGAATGTCACAGAATGAGGGATTTTAGATGGGACTAAGACTTTACGCATTCGTGAGAACTGGGAAGAAGTAGGAAGGAGGATGGCCCCTCGGCGCCTGGTGTTGGCGCTGACACGGCCACAGGTCCGCAGAGTCGCCAGTAAGAAAGGAAAGCTGGGCAAGAGACAAGGAAGACAGCGGGGCAGCCCGGACCTGCCGGAGACCCGCGGGAACACACATCTGTCTCCACAAGCCTCCAGCCTCCTCAACGCAGGTGCTCTGCCCAAGTCTGTCCCTTTTGCTGTGGAGCTGGACGCCCCCTTGCTCAGGACCAGAGAAGCTGAAGGAGGGACTCTAGTGGGAGCTTGGGGCGCGAAAGGCTCAGCTGCTGCCCCAAGTGAGGCAGCGACAAATCGGTGACAATCAGTGTGTCCTGCAGCCAGATGCACCTGTCCTTTCAGAACATCACCTGCTCCCTTCCAGCCAGTTTTCCTGCGACCTTCGACTTCTCTGAAGATTTTGTGAAACAATAATAACGATTATGAGAGAACTAAGCCATGAGCCAAAAGTAGAGTTCCTGAATGCGTTTCCCGTTTGAAGATACCCGTCCTCTTCGGCTCACTCAGATTTTCAGAATGTTGTTAGGTTCCCCACACCCCCGTCCAGTGCTGCTCTTTCTCTGTTCAAAATCCTCCATAGCTCCTGGTTATGATGACCCTTTGGGCAATTTTCCAGATTTCTTATATCTTCTTACATTCTTTCACTCTTGGCTATGGTACATGTGAGTCCTAAATCTTAGATTCATAAGCTTTATTTTTATATCACTTTATTTCATGTCCAGCCATAGTCATCCTTTAAATTGGCCTCTGGTATACTATGGTCCTTTTTTTTTTAAGACTTTATTTATTTATTTGACAGGGAGGGAGCGAGCACAAGTGGGTGGGGGGAGCAGCAGGCAGAGGGGGAGGGAGAAGAAGGTTTTTTGCTGAGCAGAGAGCACAATATGGGGATCCATATCAGGACCCTGGGATCATGACCTGAGCTGAAGACAGACGCTTAACCAACTGAGCCACCCAAGTGTCCCTACTGCAGTTCTTTTGATCAGAGGCCCAGGTTTACCATGAAATCAACACCTAAAAAGACAATCTTTAGGGTCACCCAAATCCTTGCTATTAACAAAATTCAATGCCCTCTTTGATCCCAGTTCCTGCCATGTTTTGCTTCATATGGTTCCTAAACTTTGCTTCCCAGTTCCAATCACCAAATTCAGCCTACAAATTTTAGGTATTCTGGAATATGTTTGGGTTTTTTTTGTTCGTATCCCCCTTAAATAGGTTAACTTAATGTATAAGAAGTTAAACACTGAGTTTTAGGGGGGAAAGAGCCAGCAGTTTCATTCCCTGTTAAAATCAATGGCATATGTAGACAAAATACCATTCACTAAATCTTCCTTTTTTAAAAAATAACAACAAAAAGGGAAATAGATTATAAATTAATTTGGTAAGATCCTTGTTGTAACATGAACTTTTATTTGTATAACATAAGGGATTAGCTCTCTTTGGGGGTGTCACTTGATAGCTGTGTTGAAGCTCTTTTCACCAAATTCAAATGGTTTAGACAGTCCATTGATAATAAATGAAAAACTCAGTTTTATAATCTACATGGTTAAGTTAAATTAACAAAAATATTCCTGAAACAGTGATGCCCTCCAGGCAAATGATCCTAGCTCTAATCAGTCTGGAGCCCCATGCCTTATACTGTTGCTTCCCCTGGGGCTGACCCTGCCATTTGCAGCAAACTCCCAAAGGCCCTCATTGCATCCTCTTTGCAGACCAGACTTTGAGAAACACTATTGTGAACGTGGATTAATGGTACATTTGCTCCCTGATCAACAGAGGTAGGAACTGCTGAGTCTGCTTTAAAAATGACAGTTCCCTGGGCACCAAAAGTGTCTCATCTGTTCTATCCTTCAGCTTTTCCTATAGATTTTAATTTTCCTCTCTTTTCAAGTTTTATTCCGTTTCCTTCACTTCTATACTCCTTCAACCGGGTGGTAAGCTCTGGATCTTTTAATAATCAAAATTCCTTTTTTTTTCTTTGACATTCTGCCTTAACCTATTTCTTCTAAGAATCCTGTGATCACCCCTCCTAGGCCAATGACTGGTAGAATGAAAGGAAGTTCACTAAGCAACTGTTCCAGTCCCAGAATAGTATTAGTGTGATAATTTAGAAAGAAAGACAACACCTGTATTGGGAGAAATGTAGTCTCTCTTTAAGATGTGAATAAGGAATATGTATTTTTAACTTTTTAAAACAATTTTTCAGCTATTCAAAATGCATATAAAATAAGAAGACAAATGCTTATAAATACCATTCAGTAGATAGAGTTGAGTGTTACACATTGGAAAGGTCACTCTAAAATGGAACAAAAGTTAAAAAGTAAAACAAGACATTTATTTTGCCCTTAAAGTGTTCACATACAATTTAATATGCTGTTGAGAGCACAGGGATGGTTGCAAGTCAAATGAAGGTTATGTTATAATTGATACTCTGAATTGTTAAGGGGAAGCAAAGGTGAAATGGAGTGCTTTTTATTATTATTTTTTGTTGAAATCTTATTAAAAACTTTTAATGGAATGCAAACCAGAGACCATCTTCAAGGTCTTGAGTTAGATTAGGTGTGCAGGCATTAATAGTGCCACTTAACATAAAGCTTTTTGAAAATAACTTCCCCAACACAGACATGAGTTAATGTGTTTTCTAACTTCTTTGTATTTTCTTTGCTACTTCAGAGAAAATGTTGAGCCCAAGCAATAGAAAGTGCTGTCATCATATTTAATCGTGGTTCTTAAATATATCTGAAAATCTCTGGATTGCAATTTACACCCCAAAAAAAATTTTTTAAAGTCTAATAAATAAGTTTAGGATTTTAATTCAGCATTCTCGGTCATTCATAAATGCTTGAGCATCTACACGTTATGATGTTCTTTGCAGATTTCCATGAAATAATGGTATTTTAATTGAAAGAAGTAGGAGGAAATTCACCTGTAGAAACATGACTCTTTTTGTGTGTATGCAAGTCTGTACACATAAAGAGTAATGATTCATAGCATATATTTGAGGATTAATGAATAAAAGATCCATTTCCTCTCTTAGGTACTCTTGGTTCATTCATTTCTTCATCATATAGCAGCTCAGGCCAATTACAAACTGAAGAACCAAGGAAACAAACAAACAAAAAAAAGTGGAAGAGAAAAACTTACAAATCAGAAAAAAAAAATTCTGGTTTTCTGAGAATTGGAAAAAAAAACTGTTGTTATTTTATTTTAGTGGCAGAACATCTTGGTTGAGCTCCCAACAGAATCGTTTCCTGAAAGCATAGTATGAAACCTACTATTTTAGTGTGTAATGCCTCAGACACATTTCCGAAACAGAACACGTTCTCTACATGAGCAAACAAAAATAGGATTACAGTAAGTTTCTTCATATTATGAAACTGAAGGCCTTTAAAATAAATAAGTTCTCCATGTGATGTTCTGATCATTCCGAGCATAGTTTATTCATGTATTATTCTAATTATTTGACTAACATTTTCTGGCCTCTTGAATTGCCATCTAGCAACTTCTAAATGCTTTTTATCCCCAGTAAAGAAAAATGTGCAAACTTTAATATAGATAAACTATCATAAAAAGTCAATACAAAATACAAGAGCCCTGACGATTTAAAAAAAAGACAATATTTATAAATGCAATATCTTGTGCATGTTATAATCATCATTTCAGAGGAAGGAAGCAATTCTGAAAACAAATTTTGAAAGCTATTTTTACACTAACATTATTTTTTTTCTAAATGTACACCCATTATGGTACAGTTATCTTTTCCTTCCTTAAGCTCAGAATTGTCAAAGTTAATTTCCTGATATGCAATGTGGTTTTTTTGTTGTTATTTAAAATTTTTAACCAGAGTTAGATCAGAGTGTCCATTATTTAAACACCTGAGGGCACTCTGAGCTGAAAAGACAAATTCTACTTAGCATATCTAGGTGAAGATATTCTTAATACTTTTCAATGATTCTGTGTTCAGTAATCTATTAACATCTTGTGTGTTAAGAGTTCCCATAATAGATGTAAAAAAATGGCATCATCTACTTTAATGGCTCTCCTCTTTTAAAGAAATCTAACAGTTGGCAGGTGACCATTAATATTAAAAAAAATACTCATTCAACACAATATTTTGCGATAGTGCTAGTAACCATCAAAATAGTGACAAGTAATAAAATGGTAGACTTCTAGATATTTATTTACCTTTTTTAACTTATAACAATAAATGTTGTTATAGGGGTGCCCAAAGACAGTTAAGAGTCTGCCTTTGGCTCAGGTCATGATCCCGGGGTCCTGAAATCAAGCCCTACATTAGGTTCCCTGCTAAGCAAAGAGCCTCTTTCTCTTTCTGCCCTTCCCTACTTATGTTTTCCGTCTCTCTCTCTCTCTCTCTCTCTCTCCCAAATAAACAAGTAAAATATTTTTTAAAGGTTATAAATAAAACAAAGTAAATGTTAGCATAACAATTTCACCAGATTTTCCCTTCCAGAAGAATTATTTCCAAGAATATTTTGCCTTAAAATAAATACCAAGAATTACAGTAGATGTTGTGCGAAGGTGTGTAATAGGGAGTAACAATATTACGTGATTATATTGCTGTTGTTGTGGTTGGAAGGAGCTGGTTTGATTCCAGAGGTACAGTGAATTAAGACTAAGATCTTAGTATATCCTGGTTACTTCATAAATGTAGCAAAGTTAATTTTGCTACCTTTAAATACATTGCAAATAAACCAAAAATGTAATTTGTCTAATTTCATGGAAAAACGGTACTAGAATGGGATCAAAGTTTCACAGAGAAGTCGTCGGGGGACTTGAGTGGGGACGGGCAAGAGAGGGAGAAGGGAAAGAGAAGATCTAATGTCATTCCCAGCCAGTCCCTATCTGACTGCGACAACTGCAAAATGTCAATTCGGTTAGACAAAGGCAACCAAATCCCCTCCTTAATAATGACTGAATAAAATAAAATGAGAGAAAGAAAGACAAATACACTAGATTAAATGCTCAGAGTGTGAATAAAAAAAACTGTTTGCAAAACTGAGAAGAGAGTAGAATCAGGAAGTGGTTATTTATGGTATCTTAATATATAAGGTTAAAAAAAAGTAATAAGGATAAGCTAAAGGCTTATAAGCAAAGGGAAAATGTTGACCCACTTTAATTTTTTTCTGAGCAAAAAGTCTAAAATAGTTATATAGAATTTTTTTCTGGCTATTTTTAATGACTTTACCAATTAGAAAGAGTATCTGTTTATTGACTGAGAGTAGTCTGAGGCTCAGAGGAATTAAAATTGCCCCTAATAGAGCTTGTGTTTTTTTTCACACCTCAACAGAGCTTATCATTCTCAGAATCCATGAATCCCCCCAGACCCCGCACACCTCTCTAGTGCCTTGCTCTCACTCTGCCAGCAAGCGGCAACTGTCCTCTCAGATAAATTCACCATCCAGGTCGCAGAGGGGACAGTGAGGAGTAGGTCTGGGGAGAGGCCAGAGAGAAAGTCACCAACACTGCCTCCTCGGCTCTGGTTAGCTCATGTGGTTGATGTTGGTGCGAAAACTGAAGTAGAAGTAAATTTCTGGAAAAAGAACAAGAGTTTAATTTTTAATGTTAATTTATGGTGCCTGTGAGACACCTGAGTGGGCATGTCAAGTAGGCAGCTGGACTTCAGGCACTGGATTCTAGTGGATTCCGGGCCGGGAAAATAAATTTGAACCTGTCAGGGGGTGAGCAGAAGAGATTTCCTAGAGAAACACTCTGAAAGAGAAGGAAGGGGAAAATAGGACTGGGTTTGAAGAACACCAACTTGTAGAATGTGAGAGAGAAAGAGAGGTTAAACAGGCTGAGAAGGGGGCGGGGCAGAGAAGTACCAGGAAACCAGGGAAGAATACTAACATAGAAAATGAAAAGAGGCAAAGAAGGGTCCGCTGCTTGCAGGGGTGATCCGATCATTCAGGCCTCGCCGTTTCTCCTCCATATGGATGAGCGGCTTTTGAACAGGTCTCCCTGCTTCCTGGCCCCATCTTTCCAACCAGTCCCATTACCCGTGTTATCTTCTGCTTCCATTCTGCAAAGTTCTGTGAGCCTTCCCAGTAGAGTTCGAAGTCCCTAGCCAGTGGTCGATCTACCCCTGACCTGGCCCCACCGACCTCTGCAACCTCACTCTACTCCTTTCTTGGCACACAACCTCCAGGTCTACTGAGCCACCGGCAGCTCCTTGAGCAGAGGTTCCATGCCTCTGTGCCTGGGCACAAGCTCTTCCCTCCAGCTTGCAGACTGGTCTCCCACTCCTGGGCCCAACTAAGTGCCGCTCAACTTCCATTCCTCGAGGAAGCCTTGACACTCCACAGCCGTGCTCAACCTCTCAACCTGGCCTATGCCTCTAGAACGCACTCTCTCATTAATTTTTGCCCTTTGCCTTTAACTCTAGGTAGAGGCATATCTACATTCATATCCAAAAAAAAAAAAAAAGAAAGAAAGAAAAAGGAAAAAAGAAAAAAAAAACGAGAACAAAACAAAACAATGCGGCTACAAGGTAGATATTCAGCACAGATCTACTGAGTAAATGGACGAATGAGTACAGCAAGATTCTGCCTCTTGTAATTTTTCTTTTATAGCTTTCTGCCACGCTACCTTCTTATTACCCAGTGGAAGATGTAAAATTTAGTAATGTTGAAGAAAATGTAACCTAGTTTCTTTTTTCTTTCTCCAGTTGAGGGAAGCACCTTTTGGACTCTCAATCTCACTTGCTGGCTGAAATAGAAAAATGTCTGATTTCTCTGAACTTCTAATAACCAGCTGGTAAAAGAGATCATGTATGAAAAGTGTGAAAGGCCCTGAGGTGAGCTCACAGGGTCCTAGGTGCATCTCACCAATTGAGAGCAGGCTCTTAGACCGCGAGTATCAGAGATTCACAGTCTGTGTCCCCGTTGATGAGGCATAGGATTAAAATTATATTAGCTGTTTGTTTGAATGCTTTATGCAGATAGTTGTCAAAAAGTTTTGGGTTACTGTGGTCAAACTATAGTGTTCAAGGAGATTGAAAGAGTAAATGGCCTTTGACCAATCTAATCTAATTATGAATTGTTAATAAACAATGGTAGATATATATTCACTAATTAGATTATGTCGACTGGAAGTGGAAATCATCCCCTTTAGTTCTCCATAGTCTGATACCTCTTTGTCTCTTCCTAATAAGTTGTTAATTATACCTCTCAATTCATGGGATTCTGTCATCTTCAGTCCATATGCAAGTTCTTTTTTATGATATGGCCACCACCCCAAAACTGGGTCATCATTCTCCATTTAAAGCAGTCGTTAGAAATTATGGGTTAAAAAGTGAGTATCCTCCTGTGTGTCTCCAGACACGGTAGAGATATATCGGTCCGTCTCTGGATAGACCTTACATTCTGCCGACATTCATTGGAAATGTCTTGTCCTGCGAGACTTTTCATCATCTATGACTGCAAGCATACACTGCTGTCAGGTTAGGCTGACACAGGGATTGCTTGAACTATGACACTGTGCTGTGATATAGTGAGACAACACCAACATTTTGTGACACTGGCATTATGCTTCAAGGAAAAGAGGACAGACCCTAGTCTCTCAGGCTACCTGACAGCTCTCGTACCACTTTCTTGAAAATGATACCAAGTAAAATGGTGTGTACCTTCCATAGAAAGGAGTTGTCTTCTAAATGTCACACTTATTATTCATATATTTTGCTCTGCTTATTAAATGACCATTGTTCCCTGCATATAGATTATTCTTTTAAAAATATATAAGATGTTTTATTTAGTATGGGTTGCTTAAATAAGATTCCTATAAAGTGTATTTAATAGGCTTGTTTCCTGTAATTTAAAAACATTATCAAAAAGATGATCATTCTTCAGCCTTCAATGAAATAGACTATAAATTGTGCAATTTTGTCCCAGTTTCAGCCTTTAATCATAAATTCTTTCAGACGGACACACATGTTGCCAAATATGTAGCCAAATGGACCCCCTTCAGAATTAACATCTGAAACCCTGTGACCAGTTTTTCGTCCTTAGTAGCCTGGCAAAACAAGTCTGATGACAGCCTCTAGAATCCCATTCGAACATCTTAATTTCCCCCCGCCAACAATATTCCAACAAGTCACAGTAATAATTTTTAGATTTAACTTTTTAAATCATTTTTGTAAATATAACTTTATAGGGCAACATATAGTCCGATCCCAGTATTACCTAAAAACCACGCTAGCAACACGCTGTCTGCCTCGGCACCACATACGTATCTGAAAAGTAGATCACTGCTGTTGCCCAGGAAGTCTTGCTGA
The DNA here is from genome assembly GCA_004024625.1 of Mellivora capensis. Taxonomy (NCBI): domain Eukaryota; kingdom Metazoa; phylum Chordata; class Mammalia; order Carnivora; family Mustelidae; genus Mellivora; species Mellivora capensis. The sequence continues at coordinate 16,527 of PISX010007526.1, read as the reverse complement.
GCAAAGGGTGGGCATAGTCTGCTTTCCATTTGCTTGTTCGTTACCCACATTTACTGCGAAGTAGACCCTCTAACTAACCCTCTCAGAAACCACAGTCAAAATAAAAAAATGTCTGTTAAAATGCAAGGTCTTTCACTCCAAGGTATTTATGCAGTATTTAACATGCCTCCCGATTCCAATTCATGATTTAGTAATAGTTGCATATAATATAAGTAATACATTGACACACATTTGTCTCCCTGTTCTGTCCAAATTGGGGAGCCTGCAGAGAGCACTTTGCACCAGTGCAGACCCAAGTCTACTCAGTTGTCAGGAGTTGCTGCTGCATCTTTAAAATGCAATAGATCTGTTGATAGAAGCATAGTCGGAATTCAGATCAGAACGATCAAATGACCAAATTACTTAAATTAGACAAATAAATGGAATCACTTAAAGATGAAGAAACTGCCGGATTGGCAACGGCTTACGGCAGACAATAATCTTCAATCATTCTCTACCGCCGGGGTAAACACTGACGCATACTTTAAAGGATGGATGACGTTAAGGATAGTAATAACAAAGGTTGGTACAAATTAAATAATCATTAAAGAAGATTTGAGGTTTTGCTCAGAATAAGAAGATTCTGACAGATGGGGAGTCCACACCATTTTAAGCACTGCAAGAAAAAAAAAGATTGAAATTATATAATATGGATTTCATCACCAAAAATACACATAGATAGTGAAAAGGCTAATTGTATGCACTACATGAACCCTAAGGCTGTGGGAACCTTTACCCTTACTAAAGACTGATTCTTGGGACTTGAAATCTATCAAATGTTAAAAACAACTTAATCCACCTAACAGGCATGCTTGGCCTTTGTTTATATGTATAATTAAGTAGCAATGTCTAATAACCTGTATGTGGTGGCATTGCATTTATTTAGCAAATATTTACCGCACATCCACGGTGGGCTAAATCTTTAACAGAAAGTAATAGATGTTTATTGTGTATTAGAGCAAGAAATACTTTTCTTGATAATTGAAGCAAAATGATATGCATCGATCTAATTAATCATATGATTCAAATCAAGGCTTTGTCTAGATCACTAAAATATAAGCATATTTTAAAGTCAGAAGAATATTTATTCATTTGTTCATTTATTTAACAAGTCTTTATTAAGTGCCCGTTATATGTAAGACTTGTTCCACGCCTGAAAAAAAAAAATAGCAATAGACAAAACAGACAAAGTCACTTTTTGCACATAGCATTCACTGAAGGGGGGGAAGCAGAGAGTTTAAATATGGAGTAGACTGTCAGGATTCGGAGATGGAAGTGTGCTGACTTTGACAGGGTGGACAGGGCTTCCCTGTGAAGGTCATTTTGTAGAACATGCCAGGCAGAGGGAAGAGCAGCTGAAGTACCCTAGCGGCAGAAGCATACTAGGTGTGCCGGGGCAGCAGTGAAAATCCAGGGTGGTCAGAGCAGGGAGACGATGGAGAAGACCGACAAGAGATGAAATTGGAGGAAGGGCCCGCTTATGCAGGGCCTCATCAGCCATGGTAAGAACCGCAGATTTTATTCTAAGGTTGACGGGGTGGCTCTGCATTTCCTTGAGTAAGGAAATGATTTGATCTTATTTGCCTTTTGAAAGCATCACGTGGGCTGTGCTGTGAACTGACCCAGGGGAGGCAGAGGAGAAAGAGAGCAACTGAGAGGCCCCTTCATGTCCCTGGTGACTGATAGCACAGAGTATGTGCACGCATGTCTTGAGCTGTGTTTTGATTCTGAGCATCATTATGTCCTCATTCTGGATTAGCCCAATTTTTTATCTATGTTCAGAAAAGATTATTTTTAATTTTATGTACTCTTACTAATTTTTCTATAGCTTGGTATGCCAATTTACATACTGACAATTTTTCTCAGGACAATATTTTGAATTTCTTGTGATCCCAATTACTCTCTGATCAAGGAGTATTAATACTAAACTAAAGTCATCCCATTTCTTTCTAGAAGTTTTATGTATATTTAATTATATTATGTTAACTTGATTAGCACTTCACTTTTAAAAAGTGGGTTTTTTTCCATATTAGAAAAAATCCCAAACTAGAGAACAGAACAGTTCATTTATTTAGGGCTAACATTTTATCAAGGAAAACAGGAGCTTGAACTGCAGCTCATGTTGAAGGGACCCCTGACTGATACAACATCTGGATGAGTAATGAGAGCGTCCTGTATGGATTGTTGGCATTGGGCTCATTGGTGCCTTGGTATGAATCTGCTAATGATCGCAGCAAGCCCCAAGTCTGCCGGCCTGACAACCATCATTTGATCAACTCCGTAGATCATTTGTAAGTGAAAAAGGCATAGAATACATATATTCAATGATTTTAAAATTACAATCAACTATAGGCTGATTTATTTAAATGGAATTTATTTATGTTTTATGATATGCTCATTTATAGTATGGCACTTAAAATTACTTACTTTGAAAAAAATAAAAGATAATATATGATAAGAAGTAGTGTTTTGAATTCAAAGAGATTGTAATATAACTTTCTTAAGACAGAAGATTAACAGTCTATGAAATGGATATATATAGCATGAGTAAAGATGAATCAAATCCCTAATAGATACTATATGTAATACATAGTCACAACAAAGTTAAAAAAATGAACCAATTTCCAAGTATACTTATAATTCTGTTTGTTATAGTCAATAGCTTATTGGTTTCATTAAAACAATTGCTCCTCTTAGAAGTAATTAAAAATCCTCCTTTAAAAAAAAATAAACTGTATTCCTGTAGTGGCCATTCACTATTACGAAAAGAAAGTCCACATCTGATTATGCAGCTTAAAAAGTCTTCCAATATGAAACCAAGAACAGGACCATTTTGCACAGCCATGCTTAAGAACAGAAATGCAGACACTTTAATTAGAACAAAAAGAATAGCACCATTAGCAAATAACTCTAGCATGAAAAAATGAATGAGAGCAAAAGAATTCAATGTGACTTTTTCCATGTTGCTCCATATATTTATCTAAAATCTATAAATTGAGTTTGTTTCTACTGTATTTACAAGTAGATTCATCTCTCTTTCATTTATTTTGTCTCCACAAATAAATATAATACATTCACATCATCTTAATAGACAACATATTAAAAAAATGTTTTTCCATATTAGTGGCAGGAATTTTGAACTTTTCCATGTTCTGAACAGTAAGCTTCTCTGTTAGATGGTAAACTCCATCAATGGCAGGAAATGTTTTCCTAAGAACTTAGACGACATACTTTGGAGAGAGAGCAAGTAGTAAAAAGAGAAAGATAAGGAAGAAGAGGGCAGAGATAACAAGGGCTAGAAAAAAAGTAGGAGTGAAGAACTTATTTTTAGCATTATTCAGTTTAATGGTATTCTAAAATTTTACAAGAATTTATAATATTTCTGGTAACTCAGATAAGTAACTTTAAAATAATTCAGGTAAATAGGTTTCTACTTTTTGAAAGTCACATGAGATTTAAAGATATTAAAATCGAGAGAACAAAGCCAAATATCTCATCTTTAAGATAGAATACATTAAGGGTGCCTGGGTGTCTTGGTTGAGTGTCTGATTCTTGATTTCCTCTTAGGTCGTGATCTCAGGGTCCGTAGATCAAGCCCTGTGTCAGGCTCCACGGTATGCATGGAGCATGCTTAAGATTCTCTCTTTCTCTGCCAGTCCTGCCCCCAGCCCCCTCCAAAGTAAAATACAATAATGAAATAAAATATAATACATTAGAAATGGTATAAATTAATAGTTTCTTTCTTTTTTAACAAAAAAAAAGAGAGAGAGACATTAATCTTTTTGTACTTCCAAATATGACAGGAAAAAAAACTCAATTTATGGATTTTAGATAAATATGTATGGCAAGTAGTTCTTTCATCTACATTGGATCAAAGCTTATCTGCAGTTGATTAATTAAATGTTTGTGGAAAAATATAGTAGCTTGGTGACCAGCCCGCCAAGGACTAGACCAATTTAATACAAAATGAAGAATGAACTCTCCACGACCAAGGGAAAAAACGGAACCAGCTAGGCACCGAATATCCTGTGAAGTTGCTTCCACTTTTTCTGATTTATAGTGTCAGAAGAACATTTTGAGGTAGATGGTACTATGAGCCAAGAGTTATTTTCCACTTTAACAGAAGTGTCAAGCAACTTGCAGAAGTAAGATTTTAATGCATCTATTATTTATTCATCAAGCGTTTATTAGATCAACAGTGGGCTGAGGCCCTTATCACACGATGCATGAGTCCATGTTCTTCCCAGTTAACGGCAGAGACGTGTAACACAGGACAGGTTGGAGGGCAAGTGGGTAAGGCTATAGATGATGGAAGAGTAAACAACCCAGTAGCAAAACATCAGCCCAAGAAGGGAAGCATTCTGATAAATGTCAAACACATTTAGTAGAGAGGCGTTAGCAGAGAAGAAACAGCAAAGACTGTCAGATGATAGGAAGCAAGGATGTGCTAGATAAATAGAAATAAGTAAAAATATGAGTTTCAGGGAAAAAAAGTGTCAGAATTTTAGAGCTGACCACCCTGGACATCATCCTACTAGGTCAGCTTGTCTTTCAGTACCCTGCAGCCAGAAGTCCAAAAGCTGGAGAAGGAGAAGTCCAAACAAGACTCAGAGCCCTGTCTCCTAAGTGGGGTTCCTTCAGTGGCCTGGCCTGCCTTCCAGAAGCCTCTGTGACCTTGGGCCCCAAAGAGGACACATATGCTGTCATTTCTGACATGGAATGTGACACAAGAGTTTTAGGGAAGGAGAAAATTTTTTTTTACAGATTTTATTTATTTATTTATTTGATAGATCACAAGTAGGCAGAGAAGCAGGCAGAGAGAGAGAGGGGGAAGCAGGCTCCCTGCTGAGCAGAGAGCCGGATGTGGGGCTCGATCCCAGGACCTTGAGATCATGACCTGAGCCGAAGGCAGAGGCTTAACCCACTAAGCCACCCAGGTGCCCCGAGAAAAATGTTTTGATGTATCACTTACTGTATATATGAACACACAGGGGAGGCATCCACCGAGGGACAAGAATGAGAAATGAATCGTTAGGGAGGTACTCTCAGTGGAGTAATGGATTTCAAATCCTCTGGCTACAAGTCATCAGTGGAAACCATCTGCGGAAATTCTTTTTTTTTTTTTT
>PISX010007526.1:0-11262 GCA_004024625.1 Mellivora capensis | reverse complement strand
CAGAGTCAACTTATCATGACTAAGCATGATACCCTCTAGTTCCATCCACGTCGTTGCAAATGGCAAGATTTCATTTCTTTTGATGCGGAAATTCTACCCCCACTTAAACTTCAAGTTCAAGGGTCACATTCTCTATGAAACCTTTCTAGAGCCTCAAGGTAGAAGCTATTATTACCCTATTATTATTATGTGCTCTCCAAACACGCTGTTCACTCCCACAAAGTCTCACTCTGACGACCCCATTCTATAGATACTTGTTTTTCTCCTTTAATTGTTATCTCTGTTCCTGATAGGGCTCACCCAGCCGTCTTGGCGTCTCTGACGTTTAGCCCAGTCCCTCACACCAACCAGGTGCTCAGCTGCACAGAGGGGATTAGACTGAATCAAATGAGATGTGTGGTAAATGAAAAGGGATATGCCTAAGAGGGGGAAGAAGACAGAAATGAACGAACAGCGGCAGTCACGGCTGCAGCCCTCCCACCTTCAACAGTAGGACTTTCCCCCGACTGGCTGCGGGGAGGCAGGCCTACCTGCTTCCTCTTCTTACCTTTTAAGCTTAATATTTTTGAGAAACTACAGTATTCTTATTTCAAGGCAAAATGTTCAAACATGTCTAACGGAGAGTCCTTCATCCCAAGGGTTTCAGAATAGCTCAGGACTATTCCTGGCCGACAGCACTGCCGTAGAGCCCTGCCTCAGAGCAATCAAAACTCACCGGCAGTGCAGCAGGAAGTCAATGAAGAATGCTGGCTGGGACCCGCTGACGAAAATGCCACCATGTGTTCGCGAGTTTCACATTTCAGTGGGCGAGCAAGACGAGGAGAGAGGAAGAAACACAGAGATGAGTCTCTTTGTATCATAAACTCTTCTTGAAAGTCATTTTTATATGGACAGAAGATCAATTTTAAATTGTTATTCATAAAGAAATGTGACTTTATCCCCCTGGGATTTCTTCATACACAATATGGATATATATATATTTTTAATTTTGTTTAAACAATTTAGAAATCTATTATCCAGATCAAATCAGTGCAAAAAAAAAAATTACCAGGCTTGGTAATTCAATCATTTTAAGCAAAATGTCTAATCTAATATTTTTATTTTTAATTATATTTTGAAATTATCAAAAATAATATTTGGACATTCAGCACCTAGTTTTAACAAATGCAAACATTTTAGCATATTTGCTTTTGATTGTTTCTCAAAACCATAACATGACAGAGAAAGTTAGGGCATCCTTCCCTAGTCATATTTCCCAGCTTCCCTTTGTAGGGTTATAGCGTACCATCCTTATGAATATTCTTGTTAAGATATTTATTTATTTATTTATTTGAGAGAGACAGAGCATGGGATGGGTGGAGAGGCAAAGGGCGAGGGAGAAACAGACTCCCTGCTAAGCAGGGAGCAGGACTCGGGGCTCCGTCTGCCGACACCGGGTAAATGCACTGAGCCAAAGACAGTGACTTAACCAACTGAGCCACCCACGCACCCCCCCATGAATATTTTTACTATATTTTTTCATTATTCAAATATTGAAATTTTTTATATCATGTACATTTAATGTTATTTTTAAAACAAATTTAAATTATATTGACCCTGAGATTAATAAATGAAAAATAAAGGATGACATAAGCATAAGGGAGATGATTTAATGCAAATTTTAATTACGAATGGAATAAGATCATGCCAGCACTGAAACCATCTCATGAAAACCACCTGGACAATGTACTGGACAACACTTTCAAACTAGCAGTTTGATCACAACGCAGAGCTATTTTTCTTCTACTTTTTTTTATATCTCATGGTTGAAATCCAAGGGTATGATATTAAACTGTATTTTTGTGGAAAATCTAGACTGTAATGATGTTCATACATATTTACTCCTGGAAGTCCTTGGTCCATTGAAACCCAAGGGAGGGCCAGTGTGCGGACGTGGCCATGGAGCTGGGGAACTCGGTACATCTCCTTATTCAAATGCCAAGTTCATTGTATTGTTTTAACTTCCAACTCCTTAGTCTGGGTTTTTCGTGCTTTCTGCCTTCTCTGTGTCATAAGAGCCCTCCAGTCCGAGCGGCCGCACCTCTTATAATCAGAGTCACCCTGGGTTATTGAATATGTTTTCCGGCTTAATGAGCAAGAGCGCACGCATGATGCTAATGAGGGATTTTTGCTTCAAGATACTTTTAAAAATGTATAGGAGTAGGAAGAATTGTTTACTTTGATTATTTTAAGATGTAAATGCAGCTGCTTCAAAAAGGAAAAAATAATCCCGAGGAAAAAAGCCAGCACGCTACATGAGAATGGAGCCCCAGGCAAAGCCCGCTTCGAGTGCGTTGTCTGCGGGAAGAGGGGCCCCGGGCCACGTGCTGCCTCGGAGGGGGCCTCGTTTGCTCTGGGGCGCAGGCGTTCACAGGCACCCACTGCCGGGTTAGGGCCGTCGTCTTAAATCAGCCCGGGCCAGGCAGAGTACACATTTCTCCGGAGACTCATTCTCCTTAAGCCGCAGGTCGGCTTGCAGGGTAGGGCTCTGTTTGCGCCCGTCCTAACAGCAAAGCAAGGGCTCTCCCTGCCAGGAAATCCTGACTTCCCGAGTCCCACACAGCTGCCTCTTTGGAGCACAGCACAAATCAGGAAAAAGGCAGGAAAGGGTAGGGCAGGAGGGGCACGGTGGTGACATCCGGGCCTCAGTACCTCCCTATAATATACCTTAAGTGGGGAGTCACTAAGTGCCCCGGGTTCTTGCTTTTCTCCATTTGGAGGGGACACCGCTGCCCTGGGTTTTCCTTGCCCCCAAGTGTACAGCAACAGCCTGGCCATCGGTCCCTCTGCCTGCACTCCCCTGCCAGTGTCACCTCCCTAAAACACCCCTTCCGTCACATTGACCTTCTCATCGCCCTCTCCCCAAAAGCCTTTCTTGGTTCATTTGCCAATGAACACAACTGTTCATTGTGGAGAGGATAAAGGCAGACAGACCTTAGACAGAACCGAGTCATTTCCAAGCGCTCTAGAGCGCTGCATCCCGCCACTTTGGTCCAGAAGAGCTCGTTCCACTCGGACCGCTCTCCTGGCGGCTCCCGGCGCCTGTTGGGGTCTGCCCCCCACCTTCCCCTCTGCGTGTGCTCCGGCACGCGCCTGTTACCCCGACTCACCTCCGGAGGTAGTTCCGTTTCCTCCTTGAACCCCTTATGCCGTGAGCATCAGAACCTGGGAGTGTCGCGGAGGCTGGAGCTCAGCACATGGCTCGGGCGCCCTCCGTGGCTTCCCGTCCTTTCCCACCACCCTCCCTTGCTTTCACTCGGTGGATCACTTCTGCTCACTGCTCCACAATGATGTCTTAGTATCGGGGCGCTTACACACCTGTCCCTGTCACCTCACCCCACACGTGCATCTCCTGTAGCATGTGGAGGAAAGCCTTTTAATACGTGCCGCTGAACCATGTTCATTGAACAAGAATATTAGATTCCTTCTGACGGAATGAAGGGGACAGAGAAAAGGGCGTTTTGGAGCCAAGATGTTTGGGGTTCCTCAGTGGACTGTGCAAGCTATCTGCCTGAGAGAGAGGGAAGGGACTTGCTGAAAATGCTGATTTCTGAGACCCGGTGCATCAGAATTTCTCACGTGAATGTCACATATACTAAGTTAGAAAATCTCTTGGTCTATGAGGGTGAGGAGTATTTTCTGTGATTACAGCTCCCCACATGTGCACGTCAGAATCCCCTGCAGGATTTCTGACGACTCTAGTTAATACTCAGCCTCACACGAGACCTCCTGAGTGGGAATCTCTGGGTTGCTGCCCAAGGTTGAGCTATTCCACAGAGGGTTTTTCTCCGCATCCAAGATTAGAAACCACTAAGCCAAGAGTTAATGATGACCAATATTTATTGGTTAATTACAACTTCTCAGAAACTTCATTAAACAATTTATGTGCGTTATTCCAATTAATCTCCACAGTCTTGAGTCAGTATCTTCATTTTCACGGGCTCGAGGAAGTTAAGTAACTAGTTCAATGCCACACAGCTAGTAACCGATCGCGCCTCAGCGAGACACAGGTCTGTCTGAGACCAAATTCCAGGCTCCAGTCCCATTCCCCGTCTACTTTTATTGCATTAGACATCGTTGTGATACACAGCCGTCAGTCCGCCACCCAGGAATTGTCCCACTTGTTCTACAGGTGATTCTGTTTTTGGAAGTTCCGACACCACCCCAGAGAAGGGTCTCTCAGCTTAATTTCTCCTCTTTCAGACCCCCATTGACAGGTATCCGTTGCTCTAGGCTTTTTCTCAATAGTCCCAAGACCTTCCATCTAATAGACCAACTTCTATCCTTTACCTCCTTGTAAAGAGAGAGAGATTAATCGCAACTAAGCTTTTTCTGTGTACAAGATAGCCCACGTCCGCCTTGGAAAACCTCACTGTAGTCCTCGGTAATGTGTCTGGAGAAGGGCATTATTCCTTCCTCCTAGATTTCAAAGCTAAAAGGATTGCCCTTCTCAAATTTCAAAACAAAACAAAACAAAAAGAACAAGCTCACATAGATTGCCTGAGTAACCACGTCGCAGACTTCGTAGTCTTACCTCCCAGTCAATGCTTTTCCACACTCTGTACAGAGGCTTTTTGTTTTCAGTGGATTTTCACATCTCTTAGTTCATTTTTCCCCTCACAAACCAGTCATTCCCGAATTGTAGTTTCTGTACAGATAAAATAATTATAATCAAGTTCCATCAAAAGGAGTTCCATGAGAGTTAATGAGTAAATGGGCTTAAAGTACCACAAGAGTCTTGAGTGAAACAGACACACTCTTTTCTCCGTTATCAATCGAATATGCCGCTCATGCATTACGGCTCTGACGGCACAGCCGTGGCTCTGACCTCATTTTCTGGCCGGGCCAGAGAGGGTCTGCCTAACAGCCCCAGGGACAGCCAGGCTCAAGGGACACAAACCAGTCAAGGTTCAAAACAACCCAGAAAGCCGTCTTCACTGCAGTACCACTGGGTACTTTAAAACTGATTAGCGACGTTGTACGGACAAAATTTGGAATGGGCAAGTCAAGGACCTTGGGAGAGGAACAAGTGACGGCATGTTTAACAGATGAAACAAAATCTGGTGAAATTCGAGGGCAGCCACCAGCCAGACACATGAATAAGTGATTTCTACCTGGCAGCTTTGGCGTCCTCACACTCTGGAGGACAAGGAGGTATTCCCAGATGTGAGGGAAGGTTTCCTTAACCCACTGCAGAACGTCCTCGGAGGAGCCGCTTCGGGAGAGGCAGGGGCCGAATGAATGTCGAGCCCCCCAGGAGGTTCACGAGGTGATTAGGAATGCATGTGGGCCATCGTAGACGCCACCTTTACTTCCTGTAATTTCAGTTCTTTACTCCATCAAGTGGTCTTTCTACATCACCAGATGCCCCGCTTCTCCCTTACAATTCAGAGAACTAAGGTTTTCCGTCAATGTTAATGTTCTTCGAAGGATTTCAGAGGGTAGTATTTCCACGTACAGACCCTAAAATTATTATTTTCAAGTAAGGCTGATTCTTTTTCTTTGTAGCCTAGAAGAAAAGAGATCTGTGTAATCGTAGTGTCAAAATGTCAAAAGACTGAGGTTGGAAAAAATAAGAAAAGGAAAGAAAACACACACACACACACACACACACACACACACACACACACACCCTTAAAGGCATCCATGCAGTCCTCCGCCTTACAGATCCTTGGCTCACAGAAAATACTCGTGACATGCGGTAATTAACTAGTTACTCCTCTCAGAATGAATAATAATGCAATTATGTGCCAAAAGCAGTGAAGAAGGGATAGTTTCTGTTTTTAAAAACATCTGCCTTTCATTTCTGTAAAAAGAAAAACCCTGGATTAATTTACATAAGCTGCTACAGCGCGGAGTGACCTGCAACTTCACGGTCACACTGTATGATAATTCTGTCACCTTTTTATCGGAGCCTTATACTTTTCAGCGGTTTGAAACAGCCATAAACTGACAAGTCACTACCATGTTTAAATTATATTGGTTCTTAAAAACTGTACCTGAATCCTGCAAAATATAAGTAGTGACCTGCATGGTGAGACCTGCCCTTTTCACAACCGTACTCTGACGTCACTGAGTCACTAAGGGCTAGTGCTCTGTCTCCTCTGTCTGTGGGACACGAGTTCAAGGAGGCAGGTGGCCTCTTTCCAGTTCCAAGTAGCACGGACTTCGGTGAGAGTGTGTTTGAGCAGATCGCTGTTCTTCCTCCTATGTGCTCATGTCTAGACAGTAACTATCCTCTTCACTTCATCCACGGCCCTCCAGTCAACACGGCCAGTCAACAATCATCTACTGACGATTTGCTGTGATGCCCTCTACCAGGCTCCAGAAATTCAAAGGTAAAAAAGACATATTGCCTTTAAGAAGGTTGCAGAAAGTGAAGAGATAAATTAGTAAACAGGCACATTAAGAACGCCAGTAAGTGCCCCCACAGAGCCCATTCTCAGCACCCATGTACGCAAATTCACGTAGTCATTTCAACACAAAAAATCTCTGCGCCATGAATCCGAACTTTAGAAAATCCAAGGCTCTTTGAAAGTTTTGAAAGAGCTACTTGGAAAAGATTTGGTGCTAAAACTTAGAGTTAGTTGGAGAGTTCATTTGTGTGTATGTATGTGTGTCTGTCTAAATGTTTTTATAAAAAGGAGAAACAACTTTATATCGAATTTTGTTAGGGATAAAATAGCATAGATGTCTTAAGTAGTCAGATTCACTTAATTCATATCATTTGTTATTCATTCTAAGAATCGGGTATTAGCTCAGAATGCCTTCAAACGAGTATTTGCTGATACATCCCTATGATACTACAAAGTCGGGATCACCTGTTTGGGAAGATGGGGGTAAGAGGCATTGTGACTTAGATTCATAAAACCACAATAAATATTCCAAGAGTAGACATAGTCTTATTTTTTTCAAGTCCTATTCATACAAGGTATTCCTTTAATTAGTTAATATTGGGAATTTGGGTTTGCCTTCTTCTTCATTGTACTGAGCAGTGTGTGGAACAGTGTTGGTTCTGGCATCAAAATGCCTGTATTGGAAATTAAGTTCTTCCCCATAAAAGCTATTTAACTTCTCCAAGCTTCAATTTTCTCATCTGTAAGCTGAAGATAGTAATAGTAGCTACCTCAGAGAGATAGAAGGATGAAAGGAGTAATGGGATATAAAGCATAATAGCACTATCATTAAGTAAGCTACTATTATTATTGTCATTATTTGATCTCAGTGAGAACATTTAATATCTGCCAAGAAAATTATTTAGCTACCCTATGTCTGCTTTTATGACAATATAGTAATGATAATTTATATTATTGCATCCTTTTTTAAGAATATAGGACCATGGTATTATATTTATTCATTTCATTTATTTCTCTACTACCTGCAGTTACTGAATGGCTGGTGTATACCAAGTACTGGGTGGTGCGGGGGATACAAAGATAATTCAGGAACTATTAGCAGAGTTGCAAACTATTGTCCTGGAGTCCTGCACAGTTCTCCAACTAATTAAATTTAATAAACTCAGATACTAAAAGTAATTTGAGGATACCTGCAGAGCCCTCATATCCTATCTAATTTACTCTTTAGACAGACAAGCAAACATGACTTTCTCTCTGTTCTGCTATTAGTTACAGATAATTATGTTGATGTCTTGCAAGGAGGTAGTCCCCAGAGTCTAACACAACAAGAATAAACTGTCTTGAAGGTAAAATAGAACCAACTTAAAAAAAAAAAAAAAACACAATGTCCGTCTCCTCACCTCTTTATTTACAACAAATGGTTAAGGAGAACAAGGCTGATCTACAAAGTCACTTCCCCAAAAGTGCGGTGAGAAGGACCAAAAGCTCTTGAACACGTTACCAATCTCAGATCTTTCCGATGCCAAAGCAGGAACATCGGGGCCGAGGTTAGATCACCACTCAACTGCCCACCCGATGACTTAAGCACTCAGAGATGGTTACCATCTGTCCTAGCTCTTTGTTCCTAAGTATGTGAATGTAAAATAACCACGTGCTCCTAAAGCAATTCTCTGACAAAAAATGAAGAGCATTGGCACGACTTCTACCAGCACTTTCAACAGCGACCTATAGGTAATTCTGATCCAGATGGCCTAAGGACACACTCTGAGAAGCGCTGGTGTGTAGACAAACCCTCTCTCACTTATTCGACAAATGGATCAAGCAGTGATTCCCAGGAGGTGAATCTGGTGCCAGGCTGACGGCCTAAGAAGGCAGAATCCTAGGCTCTACCCCCAGAGTTCCTGGGGCCCAGAAACCTGCTTGTAAATCGGTGTATTTAAAAGTTTTCCAGGAAATTCTAATACACAGCCTATGGTGAGAGGAAAGGGGTTATATGTTACTTTAACACGTCCGTGGGTGGTCCTGGTTCCACAATTTACTAGCTTCCTGACCTTATAATTGCGCTATCATTGGTCTATAAAATGGCTGTTGTGAAGATTAAATAAAGCAATGCACGTTAAGAACCCAGCGTGTAGTAAGCCAGTTGTTACTGCCATCATCCTATTACATGCCCAGCTCTGAGTAAGATCCACAGAAGAAAAATGTGAGCGAAGCATATAATCTATTCAGAAAAATGGTGTAAATATTAATAGAAATTTAAAATACAAGTTTTTATTTTAAGGCAATAACGTATTTACACACGTATAAAAATATTCTGAGTGACAAAGTAGACTGTAAAATACAGAGAATTATACGAACATAGGAAAAGTCACATAAAGTTTGCTGGAAATGCCTAATTCTTCTAATTCAGGCAACCTAATTCTCATCAACTCACTAACTTTTTATGTGTATTATAGAAAAACATTAAAGTGAGTGGTAATCAACTTGTGTTTATTACTTAAAGCTAGAATTAGAAAAAAACAGTATGTATCTGGGGAAGGGGTCCATGGGACAGGCTTCAAGGGGCTCGCACTCTAACATTTTATGCAAAAACACTGTTTTGTGTAAGTATGAGTATTTCTGAAGAGAGAGCCATATCTTTCATTGGATTCTCAAACTGTTTTATGCCCCCACCCCCCACCAAGGTAAGGGCCACCAAAGATTCCCGCGTAGCTGAGAGAGAGGATTCCCGATGGCACTGCAAGCAATCTCCTGGCTTGCTTTCTTGCAAATGTCCTCTGCATCATTTTCCTCACGCGCTCACCGTTCAGATACCCCGAGAATAGAAGTTAACACTTCTAACAGATTATATTTAGTCTATAAAGTTAATACTTCTAATAGAAGTAAGATCTCGTTTGAGGGAGCGGTAAAGCAGACTTTCAGGGCGAACTCAGCCTGTTCGAATTGTGCCGACATCAGCAAGGCGGTTCACCTACATGTTTTTAAAGTTCTGATGGCAGAGATTTACTGATGATTATTTTCTGCATTTTCCCTTTTTTTTATTTTTTTAATCCTTTTATCAGTCTTTTGAATTCTTTTCAGTGAGTTCTGTGCTTCTCAGGTAGAAGAGTGAAGGAGCTTCCTTGGAAGGATACAATTCAGTTTTGCCGACACAATTGTATGTTGGCAACCTGGCAGTTCTCCCACTTTCTACTTTCTGTGTGACATGATAACAACATACCGACGTTACTTTTTCTTTTTTTATCGATTGAGGTGAATTGCTATATGACATTATATAAGTTTCAGGTAAATGACCTTGTAATTTGATATTTGCATGCACTTCGAAGTGACCCCCATCTTAAGTCTAGTTACTATCCATCACCATGTAATTGACCCCCTTCACCCATTTTTACTTCTCTCTTCCTTTAGGTGCGTGTGCAACATCGACTGTTCTCAAACCCACTTCAATCCCCTCTGTGCTTCTGATGGGAAGTCTTACGATAACGCGTGTCAGATCAAAGAAGCATCATGTCAGAAACAGGAGAAAATTGAAGTCATGTCGTTGGGTCGATGTCAAGGTAATGTTTGTACCAAAACTCATTTCAAAGAATGTTTTTAGTCTTAGTGTAGAAATGAAAAATGAAGAGATTTCCTCATTAGGTGAGCTATTTCCTTTCCGGAAGACAATTCTGATTTATAATTAGTAGGAGAGTCTACTGTAGCATTCGTGGTGAGTATAGGAGTTTGAGAGCCTGTCCGCAGCAGCCCATATCTTTTTCTATATAATGGGACTGTATCTTCACAATGCCGTAAACACAGAAGCCAATATTCAGCCGACATTCTCCCTGCACAGGGGGGGGAAAGGGTCAAAGTCATCTTTAGCAAAGAATCTGAGGTTTTATTAGAAAACCTTGAAATTAAAAACAAATCACACCATTTTTATGTATTGAATCAATAGACATATTTCAAGTACATTTTTTAAAGCAAGGATGTATAAGAATGTTCTATTTTGTTTCTTATTCAGAAACAAACATTTCCTTGGTTTTTGACTTGTTATTCCTTTATCCATCTATCTCTGCTATAATTGTGAAACTTCTCTTTGCCCCAAACTCTAGAAAGCTGATATCATTCTATTATTTGCTCTCAAGCAAATTGATGTAAATCTGTCTTTGCATTAAGGCAGCTTAGAACTATAGTTGTAAGATTTCCTCAGTGACAGTGAACGTACTATTGGTGGAAAATATAAATTTGACATTAGATGTTTAAGAAGCAATTAATCAATATTAATTGCTAACTTTTTTTAACACAGATAACACGACGACAACGACGAAATCTGAGGATGGGCATTATGCAAGAACAGACTATGCAGGTACATTACAAACTTTCTACTACAGAATAGGAGCACTTATGTAAAAAAGAGTCCGGGGGGAATCACCTTTTTTTTTTTTAACCATTAATCCTAAATTGAATCTTGCAAGACTTCTGACATGTACTAATCTTCTCTTGTTTGGCTCAAACTTTCAATAAGCAATAGTGAATTTATGTTGTAGCAAATAAAATGCCTTTTTTTTTTCTTGCCAGAGTTAAAGCACTTGTCAAAAATGTCAGTAAGATATAACCAACTTGTTTTGACAGTGCAAATGGTACAAATGACAAAACATTTATCAAATTAATGGGCGTCAGTGGAAACGAAGGCAGTTTTTGGCAGTATATTATAATGAATGCAAACATTCTTGTTTGAATTTCCATTAAAGTCAACAATAAAAAAGTTTGTTAGTCTCTAAATAGCGAGAAAGGACACCTATAAATAATACAGGCTATCTATCTCTTTAAATGCAAAGTTTA
Source organism: Mellivora capensis (assembly GCA_004024625.1). NCBI lineage: Eukaryota > Metazoa > Chordata > Mammalia > Carnivora > Mustelidae > Mellivora > Mellivora capensis. The sequence goes on along the minus strand of PISX010007526.1, from coordinate 43 downwards.
AAATTTATGTGTAACTTATTTTTAAAATAATAATTTATTTTAA